>ONZH01027924.1:0-37994 GCA_900303285.1 Rhinella marina | reverse complement strand
TGAGCGAATCTATTCGTCGATTCGTTGATTTGTATCGAATCTTGGAAATTTTCAGCTGCGAAGCGAATCCGAATATTCGGTGATTCGCTTCTGCTTTGTACGCATTCGCTACGTAGTTGCCCTATAAATTATACGCTATTGCTACGTATAAGTTACTCTATACGCTATTGCGTACGAATTCAATTCATTAGCGAACTTTTACTGTTAGTTTGTTTATTGTGCGCAAATGCCCGGGAAGAAAGCGGTCACCTGATGTAGTGGGCAGGGCTTGCTCTGATTGGCTCAGGCTCGGTAAGACAGTGACGCATCACTTCTGCTGCGACTGCTGAGATGAGCAGAAGCACTGTGTGTGAAGTTCTGAGACTCTGAGACCTGTTTTGTGAAAATTGGGGTGTAATTGCTCTGGGAATCCATATTACACATCAGGGATACTGCAGGGCAAGTGCAGGGCCAGTGCAGGGCTAGTAATTAATCAGGCAGGGAGAGAGAGAGAGACAGGGAGAGATAGGGAGAGACAGGGAGATACAGGGACAAAGACAAAGCAGATCAGCTGCAGGACCACAGAGTGAATTGAAAAATGTCTGGAATGGATAAGCAAAAGGGGTCCAGTTCCAGCCAGAACTCGAGCTCTAAAAATAAGGAGAAGGTGGCACAGGGCAGTAGTTCCAAAGGACCTGCAGCCGAAGCATCTACTAGTAGTATTCGCAATATACTACTATATTAAAAGGTACCAGATATAAACCTTGCTGAATGTAATCTTTTTTACTAGAGATGAGCGAATCTATTTGTTGATTCGTATCGAATCTTGGAAATTTTCAGCTGCGAAGCGAATCCGAATATTAGGTGATTCGCTTCTGCTTTGTACGCATTCGCTACGTAGTTGCCCTATAAATTATACGCTATTGCTACGTATAAGTTACTCTATACGCTATTGCGTACGAATTCAATTCATTAGCGAACTTTTATTGTTAGTTTGTTTATTGTGCGCAAATGCCCAGGAAGAAAGCGGTCACCTGATGTAGTGGGCAGGGCTTACTCTGATTGGCTCAGGCTCGGTAAGACAGTGACGCATCACTTCTGCTGCGACTGCTGAGATGAGCAGAAGCACTGTGTGTGAAGTTTTGAGACCTGTTTTGTGAAAATTGGGGTGAAATTGCTCTGGGAATCCATATTACACATCAGGGATACTGCAGGGCAAGTGCAGGGCCAGTAATTAATCAGGCAGGGAGAGAGAGAGAGAGAGACAGGAAGAGATAGGGAGAGACAGGGAGATACAGAGACAAAGACAAAGCAGATCAGCTGCAGGACCACAGAGTGAATTAAAAAATGTCTGGAATGGATAAGCAAAAGGGGTCCAGTTCCAGCCAGAACTCGAGCTCTAAAAATAAGGAGAAGGTGGCACAGGGCAGTAGTTCCAAAGGACCTGTAGCCGGAGCATCTACTAGTAGTATTCGCAATACTCACCCTGCTGTATCTCTGCGCGGATCTCATTAAGCGGCTCTGGGCACTTGAACTTCAGATCAGACCATTTCCGCTGGATCTGGCCCGGGGGCCGTATGGTGTCGAAACAATGGCACAAGCCTCGGATCACCTGCTGGATCACCTCCTTATTATGCTGGTTCAGGTAGCGGTGTGTGCCATCGTAACCCTGCCGGTCCATCAGCCAGATCATGTATTTCAGCTCTGCAGAGCTAAATGCTGATGATCGCCTGGATGGCATTTGTAAAACTTCGCTCTGCCTCTGAGGAGTGCACGCCGCGGCCTATCAACTCGTGTGTGCGTGCCTGCGTATTACGTAATCGTTAGACAATAGTACTCTGAGGATTCATACGCTCATGCGTACGTGTTCAAAGAGGTTGCGTACCTTTTTTACCTGAACGTTCGTTATTAGTGCGCGAATGTTTGCTAAAAGCCATATAATTACGTCTATTTTTTACACATATTCAACTAATCTATTCGTCGAATATACGAATGTTAGGAATCGTTCGGCAAATGTTCGGCGAATAAAATTTTGCATGATTCGCTCATCTGTATTTTTTTACCAGTGCCTGTATTTACGAGTTATCCCCTCCCTTCTGCATCTCAGCTGTGTGATGTGACCAGCTTTCAGACGTTCCAAATAGCACAGCATCTTACAGTATGTGTGGACAGGAAGCTAGTTTCTCTATGTATTCCTATGGGAGCCTCAATATAAGTCTCATAGGAATCAATAGAGTAAGTAACCGACTTTCTGTCCTCTGTAAGTTAGAGATCAGAGAGTTGGTCACATGACACAGCTGAGAATCAGAAAGGAGGGGATAACTCGTAACTACAGGCACTGGTAAAAAACTTACATTCAGTATACTTTATATCTGGTACCTTTCTAACTGGTCAGAAAATAAAAAAAATTGAGGGAGTGCTACTTTAAATTTGACTGTATCAGTTTAATTGAATGTACTTTAGTGTGTCAATATACCAGTTTAGTTCTTCACATTTTACTGTGTCAATTCACTAGTTTAATTCAATGCACTTTAGTGTGTCAATATACCAGTTTAATTCAGCACATTTTACTGTGTCAGTATATACAATTGCAAATTGTCAATACCAATGTGCAGTGTGTTTTTAGAAGGGGTAGGACATTCAGTTGCTCTTCTGTCTGCTAATTTAAAAACATTTGCAATTTTGCTACCATTTATAATTGTGCAGTTCAACAATGTTTTACTGCATTAATATACCGTTTAATTCACAGCAGGGCTGTGGAGTCGGTAAGCCAAAGCCCCGACTCCAACTCCGACTCCTCAATTTCCCCTGACTCCAGCAGTTATTAGCATATATTAACTTACTCTGACAGAGCAGGAGGTTGTGATCTCTAACACAATTACAGGTAAAGCCATCCTTCTCAGTCCTCAACACATTTTGCTTACTGAGGTCACTCCTGCTCTCAGCCAATCAGATAACAGTCTTTCTCGTCTGCAGGTTACCATAGAAACCTATGTTCAGTCAGAGACCTGCTGAACTGTCTATAGCTCATGACTGACCATTGTATTTAGAAAATGTCTTCTTTTATTTGTCGTTTATGTTGAAAGCTAATCTTTGTAACTAGTGAGAAAACCTCTTTAATCCTGTTTTCTCTAGCAGATCTGAGATGAGTGCCGCCATTCCTTCCCAGTGCCTTTTTCCTCTGATCTGTAGCGGAGGAGATTCACTTCTGAGCATCTATATAAAGGGCAGCACACAGTCATCTCAACTGAAAGCCTAGATCCTTAGTTCAGGAATAGAACAGACATTTATAGGACATTTCATCATGTTCCCAAATTCTTATGAAAATATATTCAGCACATACTGCATTGAACTAAATGTACCAAATTATTATATATTTTAGTCAGAGTCGGAGTTGGTCCATTTTATATCGACTCCAACTCTGACTCCAACTCCACCAAAATGGTCTCCGACTCCGACTCTACGACTCCAACTCCGACTCCACAGCCCTGATTGACAGCATTCTTGTGCGCCAATATACCAGTTTAATTCAATGCATTTTTCTGCATCAATATAACAGTTTAATTCAGCGCACTATATCAATATCCCAGTTTAATTAAATGCATTTTACTGTTCTACTATACCATTGTCAATTGTCAATACCAGTGTGCTGTGTATTTGTAGAAGGATTCATTGCACCTGTGTTAATGACTTGTAATTTTGGCTCCCATTTAATATTCAGTGTACCAAAACTGACTTGTTATTGTTCAAATAGGCAAGGAAAAGGAATGATCTCATCATCCGTGAATGAGAATGTAGGTGGCTGTAGTAGTGCAAACAGCAGTAGCAGCACAGTCGGCACCACATGTCTTTTAGCAGCAGGCCAAAGTTCCCACCAGATTATTATTAAGGACAAAGAGAATGACATTGTAGACTGGATGGCTCACAAGAGGATGATGGCAAGGTCACCTCTGAGTCTGACACTATGCTTTAAAACCAGGAGTCACACCATTCCTCCTGCTCCTTGCAGTCCCAGAAAAGCCTTTCAGTTGCATAATCTCTGCCTTTGCTGCTCCTAGTGAGCGCCTTTTTTTTTTCTAAGAAGAAACAACAAAACCACATGCAGTATGGAAGATACTCAAGATGGTCAGTTGATGACTTGTATGAGAACAATCTCTTTTACAAATGTCATGAGGAGGTGGTTCAGGGGGAGGTGGGGACTGCTTGCATAGCTGTGTTGGTGTTAGTGGTGGAAGTATTGGCACTTTTAGCCATGGTGGTGTTGGTAGTAATGGTAGTGGTACCCTGGTGACAGTGGCACTCGGGGCAAATACATAGAGCAGAATTGAGAAGGGAGTCATAAAGATGATTGTGTGTTGGACAGGACTTGGAAGCTGGATCTGGTTGCTGAGAAGAAGGTGTCATCAAAGGAGGAGGGTGGGGACCATGAGGACAATAAAAAGCAGAGGCAACATATGGCCAGAACCTAAATTGCCACGGTCATATCTCCTTCTATTGTGGTCAGCTCGGGAACTGTTGATGCCGCTGATACTGTGGGCACAGGGTTAAAAAATGTCAGACCCAAGCCAAGCTCTTCTGCCGCTAGCTCTGTGCTAGTATCTTCCATCTCTCACCTTCAATTTACATAGGTAAAGCTGATTCGGACCCAAATTAAGTTGGTGAGCCAAATTTAGACAAATCTGAACCTGAATGAAATTTTCATCTCTTAAAGAAAAAAATCTGGAATCATGCATGCAGTGCAATTTTTACCTTTTATCTCTTTTTTTTACTCACACTTCTGCAGCTCTGGTCTCTTCCCTGTCTACGGGTGATCAGTCCGATAGTGGCCACAGCATTTGTCTTTATGGCTTTTGTTGGGTGCATGTCAATGGTTGACCCTTCTCCACCCAAGGATCCGTTTTTCAATACCGCACAGTTTCAGACAGCATGCCAATGTGATTTTTGAATATGCCTGTTTATTGATGTATGTATGTATGATTTCATGTAGCCACAGGCATCAGAAGAACATTCTGGGCCCTTTTATCGGGGAACCTGTTCTCAAGCAGGTTTGACATGCTTTTTTTAGCGAGGGTCGGCAGACACCTTTCTGCGGGTGACCATCAATCAGCTGCATCCAGGGGCGGACTGGGAGCTTAAAGTGGCCCTGGAAAAAATACCAAAAGAGGCCCCGTTCTGTAGTTGGGCCTAAATTGATGGAAGTCAGGGCCAGCAATACCACATTGTGGCACATTATACCACCCCAACAGAGCCAAATACCACAGTCCATCACAAAATAGAGCCAAAAAAATTCCACTGGCCGTCTGTGAGGAGGGCTCAGGCGGCCCTCTGGGCATCAGCCCACCGGGAAATTTCCCTGTAAGGTCTATGGCCAATCCGCCCCTGGCTGCATCTCCAAGAAGTGCATTGCACTGAGCTTCACCAGTTACCATAGCTATGTTCTCCTGCCTTCCTCTCCTGAATGAAAAATAGTCCTTCACTCATAGCCCCAGTAATTCCCCTTATAAATAGCACTATGGTATATAATGACCTCCCCATCAATCTCCTTCTCCACTGTCTAGAGAATGAATTTAGAAGGGATGAATTAATAAAAGATATCTGGGCCAGTTTACTATGAGATCACTACCTCGGCACTAAGAGGAGGAAGTCTACTGAGCATGTCAGTCCCCTTCTAAGTGCAGGAGAAGGTGGACTATAGGGATAGACAGCATGGGGCGCTAGGGAAAAAAAATTAACATGCATTAAAAAAAAGATTATGTTTCATTGCATGTATATGACAATAATTATTCACTGGAAATGCCCTATTCATTACATACTGTCCATGAGAAGCATTTTACAGGTAAGAAGAAAATATATTTGCATGAAGTTGCAGCTTGTGACCAGAAGAGGGCAGTGTTTCTTCCCAATGGTTCTCAGTGTTCCTGATTTAAAGGGAAAGCAGTCATAGGGAAGTTAGTAACATAGTAACATAGTTTGTAAGGCCGAAAAAAGACATCTGTCCATCCAGTTCAGCCTGTTTTCCTACAAGTTTATCCAGGGGAAGGCAAAAAAACCCCTGTGAGGTAGAAGCCAATTTTCCTCACTTTAGGGGGAAAAATTCCTTCCCGACTCCAATCAGGCATCAGAATTACTCCCTGGATCAACGACCTCTCTCTAGTAACTATAACCTGTAATATTATTACCTCCAGAAATACATCCAGGCCTCTCCTGATCTCTTATAGTGAACTTACCATCACCACCTCCTCAGGCAGAGAGTTCCATAGTCTCACTGCTCTTACCGTAAAGAATCCTCTTCTATGTTTATGTACAAACCTTCTTTCCTCCAGACGCAGAGGATGTCCCCTCGTCACAGTCACAGTCCTGGGGATAAATAGATGATGGGAGAGATCTCTGTACTGACCTCTGATATATTTATACATAGTTATTAGATCTCCCCTCAGTCGTCTTTTTTCTAAAGTGAATAACCCTAATTTTGATAAACTTTCTGGGTCCTGTAGTCCACCCATTCCAGTTATTACTTTAGTTGCCCTCCTCTGAACCCTCTCCAGCTCTGCTATGTCTGCCTTGTTCACAGGAGCCCAGAACTGTACACAGTCCTCCATGTGTGGTCTGTTGAAAGTTGAAATAATAAAATACGTTTTATCTGGAAAGAGAAGTCTCACCTGTTGGATGGTGAATAAACAGAATCTGTTACATTGGGAGTGCGTCTGATAAAAGTCTGCCGTGATCTGACAACATGCGGCATACTGGGCAGCACTGGTCCCAGTGTAAGTTATGGTTATTTCTGGGCAATAGCAAAAAAAAAAAAAAATGTAATATTTGCCAACTGGATCCACAATTCTGTGTAATAAGATGCCATAGAAATATAAAGAAACCAATATAATGATCTGCAAAAGTATTTGTTCCCTTTATATATAACAATACCCTCTTGTAAGGTAGGGGAAAGAAAGGGACTATTCTTCTAAGTAATGGGACACAGAATAGTAATCATATACAGATATGTCCATTGTTACTTTGCATTACTGCAAATTTCTGCAAATTTCATTAAAAACACCTGTCAGCAGGATCAACCCTATTAAAGTAGTCATACTGCCTGGTAGGGCTGATTAAAATAATACATGCATTGAAAGTTGGTTGAGGCGTTCCTGAGAATAAATACTTTTATTCTTTATGCAAATGAGGGCTTTAGTGCACCAAGGGTTTGGACCTAACCCATTGGTGCACCATAGCTCCTAAGCTTTTCAGTGCTGGCCCCGCCCCTCTGTGCACTGAGAATTTTTTTTCTCTGGAGCATATGATATCATATTAATCTGCAGGATAAGCCCAGACAGTAAGCCTGGTTTAATAGGGCTGATGCTGCTGACACAGTCATCCCATGAGAAATGTAAAAAAACTAAATCATACGTAGTCTAGTACAGGATAACCTCTTTCTAAGAAAGCTAGAACCAGCCCTGTACCTCACAAGAATCCAGAGATCTTACCATTTATTGCTCCAATTGTTCTGGCAGCTGGCAGCTCCAGGGACATGTCCATTCACAAGGGGCATGTCCTGTATGCTGCAGCTGGTGGCAGTTGAAGGATTAAACTGAACATGTGCTTCCATTTTATTGAGCAGGACAGAGAAATTAGAAAAAGAGCAAACAGCAGGTGGCGCCATACAAATAGATTTCATTAAATAACTCAGTAGCTATAATATATTTTAATTATATGTAATTACAAAAGTATTCAGATCCAGTGACAGGTTTGAAAACTGTGGAATATTTGTGGAAGAACCCTTTTAAGGATCCAGATTTCTCACAGTGCAAATTCAATACATTGACATGCGAGCAAAACCCTTGACAGGCTGCAATTCACAATGCAGCCACTGGGTGGCAGCACATAGACACACATAGCATAAATATCTCCTGACAGAGTATCATGATCTTTTTTAAAGTTGTTCCTCTCGCGCTGCTCTTCTCATAATACGTCCAGCCAAGGGGAAAGGTAACGGAGGAGACCTCTGTAGTTTAGCTTGCACCAGGTTTAATAAGCTAATTACCTGGGGCTCATAATTTGCGCTAAATAAGAATATTATTATCAGCAGAAAGAATGAAACTGAGTTGCACATTTCACCCCTTCTCCCATGATTTGGCCATACCTCTCAACCGAACCTGTTTTTAATAGGATTTGGGCCTCAAAGGGGTAGGGTTTAGAAAAACGTACCCCAAAGTGGGTGTTTCTGGGAGGTTTTTCTGGGTGTTTCTGGGCAGATCTAGGGTGGGGCTTGAATGAGGATCATAGATCGGGGCTGGTTCTAGGACATACGTGTGTATGTGTTGGTTATTTGTAGTGTTCAGCGAATTTGATCCAAATTTAAGGATAAATTTGATTCGCCGCAAAGCCGAATTCCCTTGTGATTCATGGTATCGATTTGATTTAACCTGAAATAGTGTAAAAACATTTTTTTTTAAAATCATACCTACCTCATCCTTTTGCTTGCGATGGGCCGGCCGCCGCCATCTTCCTTGAAGGTCTTGCACGAAATCCCATGCGCGACGTAAGACGTCGCCACGCAGGCTGGCGCAATGACATTATCACGGGTCGCACAAGATGTTCAAGCAAGATGGCGGCGGCCGGCCAGCCAGGAGCAAATGGATGAGGTAGGCATGGTTTTTTTGTGTTTTTTTTTTTTTTTTTTTTACATTTTACACATTTATATCAGATGCCACGATCATGTATGAACGCGGCATCTGAGGGGTACAATGTCATTGCACCCTCCGCTTACAAAGAAATACGCTTTGTGACTAACTAATTTGTCGCAAATCAATTTTTTTGTAAAATTCGGTGAAGCAGTCGAATTGACTTTTTGAATAATTCGCTCATCTCTAGTTATTTGAAAATTGATTCCATTAGTGGACACGTAGTGGAGCATGTGGCTGGCAGAACTTATAGAAGTGACGTGGCCTCGTAAGACACCGGCACGACCTTGGGATTTCGGTTCATAGGTCCTAATTTGGGGAATTTGTCTTTTATTTGATTTATGTACAGTAATGTCTGTAACTGCACTTCACGTAGCGTGCCCGTCTTCTGGAGTGTTCCTCCTCTCCATGGTCCATGCGCTGTCACATCAATTAGCAGGAGCGGCCACACATCAGTTTGTGAACATACCCTTCCTTCTCCCCCCAGCGTCTGCCATTGTCATTTCAGTCTGAGGTTTGATTTGGTTTCTCCCGGGGGTTCACAATTCTTCTAAATAAATGATAATGGAAAGAAGCCTGTCTGCCTTCGTCATCTGCTCGGGATTGTTCCAGATTCAATTTACAGAAAGAAGTAGAACAAACACCGATGTCATTATCAAATATTATATCCTGTAATATAATCTTATATCATCTATACCAGACACCCGCCAGCTGTGGAGATTTGCATTCTGGGACGTGTCCACTTTACATGAGAGACTGTGGTGGAGAAAAAGTAGCTGTTAACAGTGATTTGCTAAGCATTTAGGGGTGTCTATGACAACAAGCTAGCTGACTGTTTCCAATAACAATCAGAATTATGAATGCTGCTCTGAAGTATACTAAATAACTAATACAAAGTAGAGTGGTCTATTATGCTGTGAGAAATTAAAAAAAAATCCAAGGTGTAACATTTTTGCAAGGGAATTGGTAGTTTATTCTATCCAGATCGTACTTCAGTAAATGAGGACTTTCTGCAAATTGATCACCTGATTGCTGTGCAGAAACATATTCCTGGGGCCCCAAAGCAAAGTCTATAATAGGACCCCATCCTTATATTGTGCCATTTGGTCACCTCAGGTGCAACTGCTTCTTCTGCATCCTCAATATTTGCACCACTGTTGATGTGGGTCCTGCTCTTTGCAGCAGCTTTCCACTGTTACAAAGTGGAGAGCTGCTGCAGTAGAGGGCATCAAGGGTATGAGGGGCCCCTGAGGGTTTTTTTTTTTTTTTGCAGATAATCAGACTCTTAGGACAAGAACTGTTTTTTTCCAAGGGCTCCCCAATTATCCTGTGACATTTCTAATTCTGGAATCTTCTTATGTTCAGTACATGGATGAGCAAACGGCTGGAGAATTAATAGCAGTTTATATTTTGGGCAGTAGCCTTAATCAACGTATAGGCCATTCATACTTTTCTGGAATTCTGGGAGGAAATGGGATGCAAATGAACTCTTAACAAGCTCTGCCTCTGATGCCACCAGATGTAAGGCAGCTATCCTCTAAGTCAATGTTCGACCCTTTAAACAGGCCTCGAGACATGACTTGGATAATAAATAAGCCAGCATCTTATCTGCAGACAGCTGTTTCAGGGTGATTATACAAGTCATGTCTCAAGGCCTGTTTATAGGGTCGAACATTGACTTACAGGATAGCTGCTTTACATCTGGTGGCATCAGGGGTAGAGCTTGTTAAGACCTCATTTGCATCCCTTCTTAGCAGTCTATAATCAGGGCACTAAGGAAGAATAACTGGACATGACTCAAATGAAAAAGTAACATAGTAACATAATTTTATAAGGCTGAAAAAAGCCCTCTGTCCATCCAGTTCAGCCTGTTATCCTACAAGTTGATCCAGAGGAAAGCAAAAAAAAACCCTGTGAGGTAGAAGCCAATTTTCCTCACTTTAGGGGAAAAAAAATCCTTCCCGACTCCAATCAGACATCAGAATAACTCCCTGGATCAACGACCCCTCTCTAGTAACTATAACCTGTAATATTATTACCTCCAGAAATACATCCAGGCCCCTCTTGAACTCTTTAGTGAACTTACCATCACCACCTCCTCAGGCAGAGAGTTCCATAGTCTCACTGCTCTTACCGTAAAGAATCCTCTTCTATGTATAGTAGCATAGACCATGTGACTATGATAAGGACCAAGAGACATCATAGATAATATTTGAATATGGACATAAGATGTGACTGGTTAGTTTAGCTCAGGCACAGGCACTAAATTTATGGACAGAAGTTTATCTGTAATGTGGTGTACAAACACACAGTGACGAAGATGATTATTGGATCTGTTCTCATACATGTGCAGTGGCCGGGTTTGAGGTTGCCCCAAATGCTATGCTGGGACCCCGGACACCATCGAGGTGTCTCCACCACGTGTTGCTGCTTTCCTTAAGGGATGATAACGCAGGGTGCACCCCAATGGGAAATAAGTCCAGAGAGTCGGGGTCTGCAGTAAACCAGCGTGCTTCTTTACTGCAGGAACTCAAGTAAAAACAATACAGGTGAGGCATAGGGGTGGCTTGTCCAGTCTCCTCCCTGGTAGAAGAAGGTTCTGTGGTGAGGAAAAGCCTGAGCTAGCTGTCCATTTCTTTCTTATAAGACTGGTACCTTGGCCAAAGGGCTGGTGGCACAGTGTCTGTGGCTCAGCGGTCCATCTGGCTCGCCAGTCAAAGGGTCGCCATCTCAGTATCTTCTTCTGATAGCTTGTGCAGTCTGGCAGAGTCTCTCCTACTAACCACTGGTCCCTATTTGTAGACAACTAAGGGCTCTTGCTACTTTTATTGAGTTTTTAATTGATAGAGTACCTTCTAGTGAGAGGGGTGAAACTGAAGAAGCTCAGCCTAACACAAGCAATGTTCCAGTTTCAGGCTGCCATAGACTTGTATTGGCCCTCAATACAAGTCAATTGGAATGACTAATCAGTTTTCATTTGTAAACAACTATCTGATAGAGCTAAACCATATGGTCAAAAATGTGGCTTTTCCCTACAAAAACTCATGTCCTTTATGACAGCAATGGAACATTACTAAACCCTGAATGCACAGGCTAGAAATTCCCTTAGTGAGAACTGGCTGTGCATTAACTCTTTCCACAATTCAGTGCAAATACAGTGCAATAACAGTGCAAATTAACAGGATATATCATATACAATGCAATTGAACAGTATAAAACTGTATAAGTGCAAACAAAGGCATAAATCACAGTGCAAGTTAAACCATCAGAGTGCACGAAAGTAGTGAGTTCATGTCTTTGCCCAGTGACAATAGGAACAAATATCCATGAACATCCATTGTCCAAAGTGCCATTGCTCCATGGCACTACACATGTGCATGGATGATATAACCAATCTGTGTCATCCAAAAATGAATCTCCTGCGTGGTTACTAAACAAAACCAGAGTAATACCAATTCTGTCCAGAGGGTGGCAGTGTCTAAAGTATTGCTTGAAATTATCGGTCAGTATTTTTTAAGGCTGCTTTGCAACCATTATATGAAGATTTGCACTTTGATAAATCTTACTGCTCTATAGCTTGAAAAGACACCCTCGGGCCCCTGTGCAGCTGAACCTGCTGCACAAGTTTTATGTCTGTCTCTTTAGTTGATTTATCTTTTTTTGTAACCAGCAGGGAGCACCTTGATCTCTGGGGCCCCAGGCATTTGCTTGGTTTGTGTGGTGGTAAACTCTGTTCTGGTATATGATGGATATACAGTACAGACCAAAAGTTTGGACACACCTTCTCATTCAAAGAGTTTTCTGTATTTCCATGACTATGAAAATTGTAGATTCACACTGAAGGCATCAAAACTATGAATTAACACATGTGGAATTATATACTTAACAAAAAAGTGTGAAACAACTGAAAATATGTCTTATATTCTAGGTTCTTCAAAGTAGCCACCTTTTGCTTTGATTACTGCTTTGCACACTCTTGGCATTCTCTTGATGAGCTTCAAGAGGTAGTCACCTGAAATGGTATTCCAACAGTCTTGAAGGAGTTCCCAGAGATGCTTAGCACTTGTGGGCCCTTTTGCCTTCACTCTGCGGTCCAGCTCACCCGAAACCATCTCGATTGGTTCAGGTCTGGTGACTGTGGAGGCCAGGTCATCAGGCGTAGCACCCCATCACTCTCCTTCTTGGTCAAATAGCCCTTACACAGCCTGGAGGTGTGTCTGGGGTCATTGTCCTGTTGATAAATAAATGATGGTCCAACTAAACGCAAACCAGATGGAATAGCATGCCGCTGCAAGATGCTGTGGTAGCCATGCTGGTTCAGTATGCCTTCAATTTTGAATAAATCCCCAACAGTGTCACCAGCAAAGCACCCCCACACCATCACACCTCCTCCATGCTTCACGGTGGGAACCAGGCATGTAGAGTCCATCCGTTCACCTTTTCTGCGTCGCACAAAGACACAGTGGTTGGAACCAAAGATCTCAAATTTCAAAGCGACTGCACTTGGGGACACTTTCAAAGTTTTCCCAATTTTTCGGACTGACTGACCTTCATTTCTTAAAGTAATAATGCCCACTCGTTTTTCTTTACTTAGCTGCTTTTTTCTTGCCATAATACAAATTCTAACAGTCTATTCAGTAGGACTATCAGCTGTGTATCCACCTGAATTCTGCCCAACACAACTCATGGTCCCAATCCTATTTATAAGGCAAGAAATCCCACTTATTAAACCTGACAGGGCACACCTGTGAAGTGAAAACCATTTCAGGTGACTACCTCTTGAAGCTCATCAAGAGAATGCCAAGAGTGTGCAAAGCAGTAGTCAAAGCAAAAGGTGGCTACTTTGAAGAACCGAGAATATAAGACATATTTTCAGTTGTTTCACACTTTTTTGTTAAGTATATAATTCCACATGTGTTAATTCATAGTTTTGATGCCTTCAGTGTGAATCTACAATTTTCATAGTTATGAAAATACAGAAAACTCTTTGAATGAGAAGGTGTGTCCAAACTTTTGGTCTGTACTGTACGTATATTTCCATGGCTTGTTACTAGACATCTGATGACTGTATTCCAACATATGACCAGGAAAGATTTTTATCTACTCTAAGTAACAAAAAATGCTGTTGAATGAAAGCAAGCAGAAATCTTGAGAAATGACTATAAAAAAGTATATAAAAATTGCAAAAATGTTTCATTATTAGTGATGAGCGAGCATGCTCGGCCAAATACAATATTCGGTCGAGCATGGCGGCACTCGGGACGAACACCGCGTGTGCTTGAACGCCATGCTCGACTCCCCTCCCCGCACGCTAATTAGCCAATTAGCGTGCGGGGAGGTACAGGCATTCACTGTAATGCCGTAGCCATGTTGGCTACTAGCATTACAGTGATTGGCTGGCCGGGAACGCGTCATCGGGTGCTATACAGCACCCGGTGACATGTGACCCGGCTCAGTCTTAGTCAGGGAGAGCTGCTGCAAGGAGGGACAGATAGTGTAGGGATAGAAATTGGCTAGGCACGGCTAGTTTTTCTGTTTCAAAGACCCAAAAGCCCTTTTAAGGGCTATTGTTATATCTGGCCGCAATATATATTTTTTTTTGGGGGGGGGGGGCAAAAATTGCGCAAGGTTGCCTGATCTAAACACCACCTGTGCAGTGTGTGCATTATAACATTTCTGTGTCCTATATACCGTACCTGACATCCGGTGTCATTTTTTCTGCAGCTAAACAAGGCGACATTACCAGTGCTGAGTCTGATGTATAACGTTTGCGCAAGGAGGGACAGATAGTGTAGGGATAGGATTTGGCTAGGCAGGGCTAGTTTTTCTGTTGAAAAGACCCAAAAGCCCTTTTAAGGGCTATTGTTATATCTGGCTTCAATATATATATTTTTTTTTTGGGGGGGGGGGGGGCAAATACTGCTCAAGGTTGCCTGATCTAAACACCACCTGCTCAGTGTGTGCATTACATCGTTTCTGTATCCTATATACCTGACATCCGGTGTCATTTTTTTCTGCCGCTTATCAAGGCGACATTACCTGCGCTACATCTGCTGTATAACGTTTGAACATCCTAAATACCTGTGACATTCAGTGTAATTTTTTCTGCCGTTAGTGACGGTGATATTCCCTGCGCTACATCTGCTATATAACGCTTGAATATCCTAAATACTTGAGAGTCCAAGATGCATCCAGAAATCCTTCCTTGCAGTTCCCAAACCATTTCAGTGGTGTTTCCATCATTTTCTTACTTTTTCCTATGAACCAGTCACCCTCCCCTCTTCAGAGCAGGGGGTGCCTGGTTTAGTGCTCTGGTTCTCCCATTGACTTCCATTGTACTTGGGTGCTCTGTAGAGCACTCGAGCATCACCTAGTGTTCTACCTGAGCACACGAGCACTTTGGTGCCCGATCAACACTATTCATTATACAAGGATTCATCTCTATTTACTGACATCTGAGTGATATCTATGCAGGGCATGCCACTGGCAGTAGTGTTTGCTCTGCTGGCACTATTTGTGCGCTATTGTTTAGGGAGCTCTCTGCTGGCAGTCTTGTTTTTTGGAGACTCTCTCAGCAGTATTATTTGACGGTGTTCTGTTGGCACTATTTTTGTGGGAGATATTGCTGGCATTATATATTGAAGCATTCTGCTGATCACTGCAGATATTGACTGCCTTGTAAAGAAGTGTGTGTGGACCCTCATTGTGCACCATTCACCATTGTGTAGCACACAAGTACATAGGTACAAGTTCACATCTGGACACATGCTACACATACACCACTGGCTTGGTGGACACATACTACACACATAGCATACATACCACATACACACTCAACTTACCACTTGCAAGACTTATTTTTCACAGTGCTGACCCTTGGTAGAATCACTGCTGGCAGTGGAAAGCCATCTCCTACAGTAAAAAAGCCAAAACCTGTAAGCCACACCGTTGATTCAAATAGGCCCTGCCCCCTCTGCCATATCAGCACCGCCCCAGGAACAGTACAACTGTGGCAGAGAGAGGCCCCTCCTGCCTCTGTGCCCCTGTGAGCTGCATAGATAGTATGCCCGCCCCTGAGGAGGCTGGCATTGCTTTTGTGGAACACTTGTCTGGCAGTTTGGAAATATCACATGGCACCAGTTCTTAAAACACTATATCCTTAAAAAAAAAATATATCAGCATAGCGAGGTGGTTGCAAACATGGCTCCGGAGAACAGACTGTGAAGTAGAGTTCATTTCACTGTATTCTGTGTTATCTGTTATCTACTATACTTAGTGTACTTTGCTGCCATCTTGTGTCCATTGTTATTTCTGGTTTTATGAAGTTTTCTATGATTGTAATTCATTATGTCATTATCTTATAAGTCTCCTCCTCTGTAACTTCACATCCTGTGTCCTCCAGTCTTTTCCTGTTTGTCAAACATTCCTCACAAATCTAGAGAAAAGATTTCCCTTTAATTTCTATCACAATTTCTCAAGGTACTGTACATTCAATAAATTATCTAAATGCATATCTATTGCATTTCCGTCACTGGAATTCTACAATCGGCTGGTGTCGGTAGGGGAATAATTATAGCAAGTTCACTATCTTCCATTTCTTGTACAAGAGATTTGGGACTATGTGAAACTATACTATATTTCACATATATTGGTGGCAGAATACAGACTGTTTTGCCAAATCTGTACTTCTTCCTAGTCCCTGGATTTCCAGCCACATACACCTGTTCTTATACTTATTAAAATAAAAAGGGCAACCCCCATCATCCACAATGAAAAACAACATACATGGGTATCAAAACATTACAATATTAAATAAAAATATTAGAACAATCAGCTGCTCTCTCATTCTTCATAACAGGAATACATTCTTAAAAATGTGCTCAAATCATTCCGTTCATTTGGACTCGACAGGCCCAAAGCTTCACAGTTACTAACTCAATACACTTCTCTTTGTGAGGTCTGTCCATCGAAAGAGGGGAATTAAAAATCCTTTCCAGACCACCAAAAGACAAGAAGTTACCATTCCCTTTGGATTTTACAAAAATGTTTTATCAGCTTTGGACATCCTTCGCCAGCATCGAATGAACGGATATGTTTTTGTATTCTTTCGTATATCGTGCCAATGTAGTAAAACCCAAATTAGCAAACAATACATAGACGGCAAAGTCAGATCTACATGAGATAAAATAATGTACTGTTTATAAAATTGGTCCCAACTTCAGAATTTTTTTTTTGTTTTTTTATTCCACAACTACAGGGTGGGCCATTTATATGGATACACCTAAATAAAATGGGGATGGTTGGTGATATTAACTTCCTGTTTGTGGCACATTAGTATGTGGGAGGGGGGGAAACTTTTCAAGATGTGTGGTGACCATGGCAGCCATTTTGAAGTCGGCCATTTTGGATCTAACTAGTTTTTTCAATGGGAAGAGGGTCATGTGACACATCAAACTTATTGAGACAAGAAAAACAATGGTTTGCTTGGTTTTAACATAACTTTATTCTTTCATGAGTTATTTACAAGTTTTTGACCACTTATGTTCAAAGTGCTGCCCATTGTGTTGGATTGTCAATACAACCCTCTTCTCCCACTCTTCACACACTGATAGCAACACCGCAGAAGAAATGCTAGCACAGGCTTCCAGTATCCATAGTTTCAGGTTCTGCACATCTCGTATCTTCACAGCATAGACAATTGCCTTCAGATGACCCCAAAGATAAAAGTCTAAGGCCCCTTTCACACGAGCGAGTTTTCCGCGCGGGTGCAATGCAATGGGTTTTTGTCACGCATCAGTTCTGCAAACGCAGTATGTTCTATATTCTGCGTTTTTCACGCGGCCCCATGGAAGCAAATGGGGCTTCAGTGAAAAATGCATTGAATCCTGAAGCAAGTGCGGATGCAATGCGTATTTTACTGATGGTTGCTAAGAGATGTTGTTTGTAAACCTTCAGTTTTTTATCACATGCATGAAAAACGCATCAAAACGCATTGCACCCGTGCAGAAAAAACTGAACAACTGAACTCGACCTAATCCATCACGCTCGTGTGAAAGGGGCCTAAGGGGGTCAGATCAGGAGACCTTGGGGGCCATTCAACTGGCCCATGATGATCAATCCACTTTCCAGGAAACTTTTCATCTTGAGATGATGCAGCAGCTGGAGGTTGTAAGGGGGCCATTTGTGAGTAGCTAATATCCACCGAAGGGATGTTCGACTGATACCACTCTCCAGTGACATGCGGCAAGCTGTGAGCTCTTGCTAAATGAAGCTCGGACAGCCACTGATTTTTCTTCATTAGTGAGAGTTTTCATGTGTCCACATTTTGGCAAATCCAACACTGAACCAGTTTCACGAAACCTGGCAAGCAGTTTGCTAACTGTAGCATGGGAGATGGGCGGTATCGTAGGGTGTCTTACATTGAAATCTGCTGCAATGACCCGGGTACTGCGTTCACCAGATATTAACACAATTTCTATTCGCTCCTCATGTGTTAACCTCTGTGACATGTCAATGGCTGTAAACAAAGAGAAGCTTGTAAATAACCCATGAAAGAATAAAGTAACGTTAAAACCAAGCAAACCATTGTTTTTCTTGTGAAGTTCTCAATAAGTTTGATGTGTCACATGACCCTCTTCCCATTGAAAAAACTAAAGTTGGATCCAAAATGGCCGACTTCAAAATGGCCACCATGTTCACCACCCATCTTGAAAAGTTTCCCCCTTCCCATATACTAATGTGCCACAAACATGAAGCTAATATCACCAACCATTCCCATTTTATTTAGGTGTATCCATATAAATGGCCCACCATGTACAATTACCCTGCTGTACCTCATGGACCATCCATGTTGGTTTTCTCTCTTTTTGAAAAAGACCTTTAACTAGATGATCCCTGGGGATTTTTAATCTTCAGAAGGGAACAATTGGTTTTCTCAAGGCTACCTCTGATAATATTATATCGGATTCAATCCTTATGAATTGCAGTCCTAAACTTACCCATAGGATTGAGCTGGAAGGAAAACACAAATCTCTTGTTTATTACTTTTTTTTTTATTTTGTGAACACCTAGGCCCTGCCAGAGTATCATGTTCATATAGGTGAGCCTCCACTAAAGCTTGTTTTACTATCTCCTTAGGATAACCCCTTACATCCAAACATATTTCCAGCTCTACTGTCTGTTTTTTTTAAATTCACTTATTATACTATTAATCCAATGAAGTCTTAGAAATTGGTTACAGAGCAGTGCCCTTTTTACAATAGGGGGTGAGAACTATGATAATGTAATAAGATGTTCGCAGATATCGGTTTCCTATATTCACTGATAATTAACTGTTCATTTTACTTTTCATTTAAAGCATTCAGAAATTCTAACTTCTGATCTCCCCAGTTACAAGTAAATCTCAAGCTATAATCTTTCCAGTTCATATATGTCACAAACTCCATAAATCAGGGATGCCCAACCTGTGGCTCTCCAGCTGTTGGTTGCAAAACTACAACTCCCAGCATGCCTGGACAGCCTACAGCAGGGCATGGAAGTCCTTTTTAGGAAAAGTTAATAGCACTTGTGGCCTGACACAAACAGAAAACCTAACTAACAGACTACAGGCCTGGTCTCAGTCTCCAGGATCCTAGGCGCCAAAACTGTAATGAAGTACGTTCACGATTAGTCTTACTGACCCGGGTCTGTTCTGTATAAGCTGGTGACTGTGGACGGAACAAGGGTTTCTCCAACAATGGTGTTATACCGCAGTGTCTGTGGCTTTACTCCTCAGCTCTCATCTGCATTCCTGGGAGCAATTCCCCTTCCTCTGGACAAGATCAGGGTCGTGGACACAATCAGCTCCACTTGGCTGCAGCTCTGGTCCCTGAAGGATGCTCTCACGCCTGGATGTCAAGGAATTCTCCTCACACACAGCTCCTGTTGCTTCTCCCAGGCTGACTCTAAGATGGCTGCTGCTTCACTTCCGTTTCCAGGCTTGTGACTCCACCTCTGAGAGTTCAGCATACATGAATATACAAATAGGCAGTCTGTTAGCTGTGCTTAGGAAACAGCGGCCCCTTGTGACCAAACATCAGAATGCCAGTTCAAATGATTTAAATTCATTTACACAAATACAATGTTCACACAATGAGAGCTGTTTTCTCATCTCACACAGGCAATTGTGGATTGCTATTAAGGGTTAATGCTGTTGCAGCGGAGCGGTGTCAGTGCAGTGTTGGTTCTATGAGGTGAAGACAATTATAAATAGGCTAACAAGCCAAAAAATCCCTTTTATTCACACTTTTAATAATTTTTTAATGTAACATTAATTTTTTTATTATCTAAAATGAACTTTAACTTTATGTTTTTCCCAATGATTAAAGCAGCTAGCAGTCAGTAACTGTTTTCAAATGATTCTTATATATTAATTAGAGAAAAATGTGACTTAAATCCCAGCGCTGTACAGCTATGGCGCGCTGATCGGGTGGGTGCAGGAGCTGCACCTGCCCGATCAGCAGCAGGGGCCTGGCTTTTCCCGTTAGCCGTTCTCCTGCTGTACGCATCTTTTCACCGATGCTGGCGCATTAACCCTAGATGTGCCGCGGTTAGCTCTGATCACGGCATGTGCAATGTCTTTGGAGGGTCCCCGTCCCCTTCGGGTTCCCGCGCTGCGGTGACAGGGACCCGGTGGCTTGGAAAGCAGCCCGATGCTTTCCATCATGCTGCCTTCCATGTAAGTCTGTGAGACCCAGCTCCCTGGTCTTGTCTGAAAGCTGACAGTCCGGGCTTTCATTCAAGACCTAAATGACAGCTAAAGTCCAAGCAACAGAGGAGAAATCACTGTTAGAAATCAAGTCGGGAATAATCGGGAGTAAAACCTGTTTTTACTTTCCCGATTTCTATCAGTGATATCTTTCTCTGTCCTGAACATATAGCTGTAATCAGTTGCATGTTTCTAGCTGCTACCATTCAGGAGGTAGCAGTATCTAAAGCACCTCTCCCCCCTCCAGTTAGCTACTTTCCCCACTGATGGAGCTCCACTCTGGCAAAACAGTTAGGGGGTTAAGGTGAAAAGTGACTCGGTACTGAAGGGGGTGTCCTGTGTATATTTGCAAAAAGCAAAGGGTTTTTTTTGCTTTATTGATTTATTTGTAATGTCTCCAGATATAGGGCTGAAAGCAAAGTGTGCAGGGTGTGTACAGGAGGAGAGTGATATTCTTATTAGTAGCCTTTTTATGAGCTTGATACGTCTGTTGTTCTCTTTTGAACCGCTGGTCAATAGCAGTCATTCAGTATCATTAACGTAACCATTTGAATCGCTATTTTGTATCTTATTATTGGATCTATTATTGTATCTTATTATTGGATCTATTATTGTATCTTATTTGTATTGTTGTTCAGCAGCAGACGTTCATTGTAGCTGTCAGAAAACCTCATGTATCAAGGCTATTATCTGAGCTAGCGTCCCTTAGTTTGAAGGGGACGGTAGCGAGAACAGACGCCCTCATGTAATGCTACATTCTCCCTACTTTATCCCTCATTCACTCACTGGTGATTATATGCTCCCACACTCACCCATTCACAGATAGCTAAAAGTACTGCTCTAATTTCCATCCCTAGTTGATAATGCCGCACAGGTATGCAGTCCTCGCCACGTGTCTAACTATTCCTTCACTACAATTGTCAGCTCTTAAAACAGCGTCTAAGCCCTCCTGACATGTTTTGCTGCTACACGTGGCCTTGTCAAGGGTAGCGTGACATGGGGGGGTTGAGGGGGAAAGGGTGTATTTATAGGATCCTTGGTCATGATATGCTAGACGGGCGTATCAAGTAAGTGCCACATCACTGGGGGCACGTCACAGGAGCAGCATCCTCGATTTCTCATCTGAGGTTATGGGATCACCTGATCTGTGACGTGCACTTTTGCGGCAATTTTTCTATCACTTAGCAGTTACAGTTTAGTCCCAGACAGTTGACAGCAGAGGTGTAGCTAGACCGGACCCCACAGCAAGTTTTTGTACGGGCCCCCTCCTCCTCCCCCACGGTCACCATATACATAGCTGCACTCATACACGCACTCTCCATATACATAGACACACTCTACAAATACATGTGCTCACCATATACATAGACACACTTGTACACGCACTCTCCACATACCTGAGCTCACTATATACATAGACGCACTCATAAATGCACTCTCAACATACATGGACACACTCATATACGCACTCTTCACATACATGGACGCACTCATATACGCACTCTCCACATACATGGACGCACTCATATACGCACTCTCCACATACATGGACGCACGCTCCACATATATGCGCTCACCATATTCATAGGCACACTCATACAAGCACTCTCTACATACATGGACGCACTCATACATGCACTCTTCACATACATGGACGCACGCTCCACATATATGCACTCACCATATTCATAGACACACTCATACAAGCACTCTCTACATACATAGACACACTCATACAAGCACTCTCTACATACATAGACACACTCATACAAGCATTCTCTACATACATAGACACACTCATACACGCACTCATACATGGATGCATAAATACACACAGTCACCACATACATGGACGCACACATATACAATACACATATATAGACACCCAGCTTTCCTGCTGTGGCTCTCCCCCATACTCTAATGCCTCTGCACTTGTGCCATGCAGGATAGCAGGGAAGCTGGACGACATCTCATGATATAATGTCACCCAGCTTTCCTACTGTACTGCATGTCACATGTGCAGAGACATGAGGGCAGTCTGGGAAAGCTGATTATAACCCCAGTTCCCCTGACACTCACATCACTGGGAGGTTGTGGAAATCCAACTGATGTCCAGCATGCGGGCATGGAAGGTTCAGGCTGCAAGAATCGAGGGTAGGAAAGTGGCGGGGCTATGATAGCTCCGCCCACATCAGACCGTCCTGATGCTGGGGAGAGGCGGAGCAATGTCACTGATGTCAAGTCAGTGTCAGTGGTGAAAGTGCAGGACTCTGGACCTGGTGCGGGGGAAGTGAGCTGCTCTGACAGGGGCCCAGTTTGACCAAGTACAGTGACTGCTCCCAGGGGCCCTTCTGAGCTCGGGCCCCAAAGCAGCTGCTTCCCCTGCTTCCCTGGTAGCTCTGCCACTGGTTGACAGTGATTTAAAGTGCAAATATATTTTTTTTTTGTTAGAGATGGGTAGAGATGGGGATAGGTAACATTTTTCTAATATTCTTTATGTAGGGAAAACCATTATTTATAGGAGAAGACTAGGGCTGATATATCCTTTAGCGGTGATCTTTTTCAGAGCCGTTGCCAAGGGACATCCGTTTTCCTAACAGCGCAGTGCTGTATCAGGAAGACGGGCTGTGCTGGCAGATGGCGGGCGTCTGCTCGCACTGCTCCCTCATATAGTAGTAGACCAATTCAGCACAATTTGCTGAAGGGGGGCATTCAAAAATATGCTGTGGGGCCCAGTCATTTCTAGTTACGCCACTGGTAGTGCCTAATCAGGGGGATTATAAAATTAGTTGAAGGAGATCCGGAGTGAGCCCTTGGCCCACTAGGTAAAATATACACCCTCAAGATGTTATCTGGATGGTAACACCTGTGTGATGATCGGACAGGGAACTGGTAAGGGGAGGCTATCCCTGTTTTTCCTTACCTAAAGTGGAATAGCCACGCTGATAAGAGCTATCCCACTGTTTATGCGGCTGGCCCTCCTTGACCCTACAATGTAATATTATACCCCCTATACTGCTGGCTCCATTAGCTATTAGGTCACCCTCCATTTAGGCATCCCACTAGTCTTCTACCATCTGTTTGCTAGGTCAGGGCTTCCCAGGGCCAGCTTTGTAGACAGTGGGATCACTCTTATCAGGGCGGCTATGCTGCTTTAGGTAAGGAAAGACAGGGATAGCCTTCTTTTAAAGGGGTTCTGCAGGTTTTAATATCTGATGATCTATCCTCTGGATAGATCATCAGTATCTGATCGGCGGCGGCCCGACACCCGGGCCCCCGGCGATCAGCTGTTTGAGAAGGCAGCGGCGCTACAGGAGCGCCGCGGCCTTCTCAGTGTTTACCCGCAGGCCAGTGACGTCACGACTAGTATCACTGGCCTGGGCGCGGCTAAGCTCCATCATGTGAACAGAGCTTAGCCCCGCCCAGGCCAGTGATACTAGTCGTGACGTCACTGGCCTGCAGGTACACACTGAGAAAGCCGCGGCGCTCCTGTAGCGCCGCTGCCTTCTCAAACAGCTGATCGGCGGGGGCCCCGGGTGTCGGGCCGCCGCCGATCAGATACTGATGATCTATCCAGAGGATAGATCATCAGATATTAAAACCTGCAGAACCCCTTTAACTGTTCCCTGTCTGATCCTAACACAGGTGTTACCATCCAGATGACATCTTGAGGGGTATATTTTACCTAGTAGGCCAAAGGCTCACTCCGGATATCCTTCAACCAATTTTATAATCCCCATGATTAGTCACTACCAGTGGCGTAACTAGATATGACTGGGCCCCACAGCAAATTTTTGAATGCCCCCCTTCAGCAAATTGTGCTGAATCGCTCCACTACTATATGAAGGAGCACTGCGAGCAGACACCCGCCAGGCTTTCCCTAAATAAAGTATATTACAAAAATATTCCCTGTCCCTGTCCCTACCCATTGGCAAAAATAAAAAAAATTAAAATATGATAGTTACACTTTAAGTTTGTTCGCTATGTATAACAGGACTTTTAGATTTTGAAAGAAAAATTTCCTTTATTATTCTGAATTATTTTATTAAAGAAACCATCAGGATCTTTTGATAAATAGATGGGTTTCTGTTCATTAGTTATAGAGAGAATCAACCATGATCCTTTAATGAATCCATTCTGTTACCAGATTTCAAAAAATTACTCTACTATATCATATCATATCTTTTTTGATACACCTTTATCACAGAGGGTTTAGTAAGTGATGGTGTTTTTTTTTAGTGATGGATTAAGATTTGGAAACCAATACACAAGATGTTTTATTCCTATTAAAGGAAGTCAGAAAATGAAAATCCTACAAATATAATCCTCCTCAAAGGAGGCCAGGAACGGGACACCGGACATCGATGCAACTGGCGTCCCCATTGCTGTTACTGACAGCGGCTGATATTACTGGTGACCAAACTGTAAAGCGTTATATTATAACACAAAATGTGAAGCATAACATATAAAGTTTTTACATACTTCTTCTTTTTTGGTGCGGTCTAGACCCCTTCTCACCATTTTCACACTTAATTCCTGTGGAATTCGAGGATACAGACTCTCCACATCTGTAGTGGCAAGTCTCTACCTCTCCTGCCAGGTGACAGATTGAAGTGCCTGAACTAGACCCTTGATGTCCACTAGGTAAGAAGTCAAGAAATGGCTGCAAGAACCAATCAAGATAATAGGACAAAAGTTCTACAAATGAGTTGACCCCAGGGGTGGATTGGCCATATACCCTACATAGACCCATAGGGCCACCCCAACCCTCCTCACTGCCGCTGGCTGGGTACATACTACAGTACTGGCAGCACTATAGGGGTCATTATTAGAGGACGTCCAGGAAGTAGGGCTTGGCTTGGTGTCGTGGCCTACATCTCACCTCCCAAGCCTCCTGCTCCATATCTTACAACTGGAGGAGTACAGAACGTGTCAGCTATTGATGGCCACCACAGAGGGACAGCTTTTGAGGAAGTATTTTGTGCTGCACTGTGGTATTGCTGACCCATCTACTGTACTTGTGTTCTCCTGCCTTCTGTTAATTTGGACCCACCTGCAACATTGAGGTTTTTTCCAGGGCCACTTTAAGTTCCCAGCCCGCCCCTGGTTGACCCCCAAAACTATCTGGCAACCTGGGGGCTCCTCTACACATTTATGGACCAATAAGGCTTCGAGGAATCTTTATAACGCAATTTTTCTCGAAACATCTTTGATATTTCAACGTGTTCCACATAACCATGTAGTTGGGATTGGAATTTTCTCTTACAGCTATCCACGGGATTCCTGTCTAGCTTTTCATATACCTCCTTTTCATAAAAATACAAAGAGAATTGGAACAACATGAAAAAGCTTTAGTAGATGCTCACCTGCAGGAACACAATACTATGGAAGGGTCTAGGGGTTCACAAAATAAAAAAGGTAGTAAGAGGAGATTTTTGCTTTCCATTCAATTCAGTCTTATGGATAAGATCAGGACTGCAATTCGTAAGAATTCGGCACTATTGGGAAGATATTTTGTGCTGCACAGTGTTGTTTATTTGACGCTGTTGGGGAGGTATTTTGTACTTTTTGGTGGCATTTATTTGGCACTGTTGGGGGGATATTTTGGGCTGTACTGTTGTTTTTATATGAAGCTGAGGAGGTATTTCGAGCTTTATCATGGTATGTGTTGCAGTTGGGGAGGGTTATATAGGTCCCTGACCATGTGATTAGGCATTTCTGTGTTCCACATTTATTTTATTTTTTTGCATTAAAGGGGTGAGCGCCGCTGCCTTCTCTCAGCTCACCAAGCACAGCACAGCTTGATATCGCGCTCAGCCCCATTCACTTAAATGAGGCTGAGCCGCTCCTAGGCCACGTGACCGATGAACGTGACGTCACTGGTCTAGGAAAAGCTAAGAGAAGGCCGCGGCGCCCACAGGTTCGCCAGTGCCTTCTCATACAGCTGACTATTTTTACGGTATACCATGTGTGTGCTGGTGGAGTCTGTCTGTCAGGGCTGCTTTGCAATCCCAGTCTAGCCCTGAAGCTGAGGAACGACGCCGTATTTTTTTGTGTACACTAATGGGATGTTAAATAAAGCTGGAAAAAGGAGGATAGGCCTATGTCATTTTGAGTCTTTTATTTGTAGTCAACATTGTACACAGCCTTAGGGTCGATTTACACGTCCTGTTTTTCTTTCCTGATCCGATCCGCATCCGATCCGCAAATCATGCGGATAGGATGCGGATCCATTCATTTCAATGGGTCCTGAAAAAATGCGGACAGCACTCCGTATACCGTCTGCATCCGTTGTTCCGTTCCGTTATGTGGATCCGCAAATAAGATAGAGCTTGTCCTACTTTTGTCCGCATATGCGGTCCGTGGTCCCATTATAGTCAATGGGTCCGCAAAAAATGCGGATGATATGCGGAATGCATCAATATGTCATCCGCATATCATCCGCAATTGCGGATCCGTTTCCAGGAAATAGAAAGAAATACCCTACCAACATATATTCCTCCTTCCTTTTTTTTGCGGAAAACGGAACGGATGCAGATGTACAATTGGTAAAAACAGAAGGTTTTTACGGAAACACGGAACCGCCAAAAACGGACTGAAAATCTGGAAAAGAAAATACGGACGTGTGAATAAAGCCTTAAAAGTAAAAAACATTTTAAGAAATCTCATCCACATTCTGCAAAAAATGACTAAAAAAATGTAAAAAAAAATATGCAGCAAAAAACACTTGTAACTTGTAGACGGAGATTTTCTGTTTGAAGGAGATTTTACCACATTTACTGCCACAGTAAATTACATCCCATGTGAACCCACCCTTAAAGGGGTATTCCCATGTCACAAATGTAGTTTGTATAGTTAGATATAGCCATACCAGTATTATTACTAATAGAATGTATTATATAAAATGTACAGTTTAGAAGATTTGCCTATTTGTATATCCATTGTCCCACACACATCAGTCAGGCCGTTGCCCCTGGTTATGGCCACCACAGCCATGTAGTATTGGTGGCCGCTTGCTCCTTGTTCAAACCTGCTCTGAGGTAACTGCTGTATTGTGAACGCACATTGCACGAGCATGTGGAGACACATCTTAGGGTACTTTCACATCTGCGTTTTGGACATTACCAGTACAAAACACAATGGTCAGGATCCGTCCAAAACGTAGACTTTATAAATGGATCCTGCTCCATAGAGATGAATTGATCTTGGAACAGGATCCGTTTCTCTGTGTTTTGGAAGCGCAGACAAAAATGCTACAACCCTAAGATGTGTCTCCGCATGTTCATGTAATGTGTGTTCACAATACAGCAGTTACCTCAGAGCAAGCCGGCCACCACTACTACATGGCTGCGGTGGTCGTAACTAGGGGCAACGGCCTGACTGATGTGTGTGGGACAATGGATATACAAATAGGCAAATCTTCTAAACGGTACATTTTATATAAATACATTCTATTAGTAATAATATTGGTATGGCTATATCTAACTGTACAAACTACATGTGTGAGATGGGAACACCCCTTTGAAGTGAATTCTGTCTTTTTAATGTATTTTTTGGTTTTCGTGAAGAATATCGCCTGGAATGATAACCCTGTGAATGAAATGTTCCTCTGTCACTCAACTTCCAGCTGTTCTTACCCAAAGTTAATTAACAAGCCGTAATCCAGTCAGATTTATGAAAACCTGCACGTTATTGAATCACTTCTCTCATCTCAGGTACAAGATATTATGTACGTGACGGGATGTGCTGCTTGTATTAAATGGGTTTTCTGTAATACTGGTGGCCTATCCAGGAGCAGATTAAGTGTATCATAGGCCTGGGGCAGTTTACCCATCTTGGGTCCCCTCCCTCTATTTGCCCTGACCATCCCCATTTCGCGTTCAGCCCCTTATTTATTTTGCCCTTACACCCCCAGCCCCTCAGAGTGTACAACACTCCACAATATGCAGTATACAGAGTAACACCCCACTGTATACAGGATAACACTACACAGCATATAATATAACACCCCCAGCCCATTATAGTGTATAGTGTACAACACTCCACAGTATACAGTATATAGTATAAACCCTTGGCCCCTCATACTATATAGTATACAATACCCAAAGTATGCAGTATATACTATAACATCCTACAGTATACAGTATATAGTATACCACCCCACAGTATACAGTATATATTATAGCACTCCACAGTATACAGTATATAGTATAACACTCCACAGTATACCATATATAGTATAACACCCTCATCCCTTCATATTACATAGTATACAATACCCCAAAGTATGCAGTTGGGCTGAGCTGTGAATGTATTTCTATCCAGCATAGCTGCCAATCTGGGAATGGTTTACACTATGAAGGACCTTGTATTCTATATGTTTTTGTGTCCATATGCTACTGGTCACATGAGCAGATGCATTAGAGAACATCCTGCAAAGAGAACCAGCCAGAGTGGAGAATAGAAAAGTCTTTAAAAACCATCCTCTGAGAGAACAGGAGAAAAAGAGACATTTTGTGGAGCATACCAGTGTTGAGAGGAGGTACATGCTAAACAGGCTGTGGAGATAACTCATCTAAGATACTTCTGGACTCTGCAACTAACTTGTTCAGGAGATGCAATTTTGGAGGCAGACCGAGGAACTGCTAAGGACTACGCACCGTAATAGGAATTCATAGCACTTCACTGTGAGCACAAAACAGAAGTGAGAGAATAGTGAAAAGTGAGAGAAAGCTGCAAGAGAAATGTTGCACCCTTATGTTTTGGCTCGTTAACCAGTTTTGCAGTCTGCAAAACTGTAGGAACAGAGGAAAGTGCAAAACTGTGTAAGAACTGCTGCCTTGTCAGCCCTGGTGGGCAGGACCCTCTCTCCTTCTGTACCAGTTTGTAACTCATGTTGTTCATGCTTAGTGCAATTGTCTGTATTTTGTAAGATCACCCCTTTTCAGCACCATTGAATGAATGGAGCTTTAATAATAATAATAATAATAATAATAATAATGATAATAAATAATAATAATAACTACCAGCCCATGCATGCTGAGAGCTGTAACTGATGTGTCACAAATAAATAGGGAACAGTGCAGCCCTGTGCTCCACCCCCACCACTGTCCCTACCTACTTGCACGGTCCGTCCTAAATAATGGTACACAACTGGACGGCGGTTCCTAACTTAAAGGGGTTTTCTGAGTTATATATAGAGATGTCCTCAGGATAGGTCATCAATATCAGATCGGCGGGGGTCCGACACCCGGCACCCCCGCCGATCAGCTGTTTGAAGAGGCATGCCCCGTATCAGCGCTCCCTCCTCTTCACTGTTTACATGCTGGCCATAATAGGGGTAGTGGTGAGTAGGTATAATTACACCTAACCACCCCATTCATTTCTATGGGAAGAATCGCTTCCATAGACTTGTATGGAAGCGATTCTTCCCATAGAAATGAATGGGGTGGTGAGGTGTAATTACACCTACTCACCACTACCCCTATTATGGCCAGCATGTAAACAGTGAAGAGGAGGCAGCGCTGATACGGCACGCGCCTCCTCTTCAAACAGCTGATCGGACCCATCTGATATTGATGACCTATCCTGAGGATAGGTCATCAATATATATAACTCAGAAAACCCCTTTAAGTTAGGGACCGCCGTCCAGTTGTGTACCATTATATAGGACGGACCGTTCAAGTAGGTAGAAAACCCCTTTAACTTAAGTGCAGGACTGTAAAAGGGAAGGGGATAATGGGAGACAGACAACTAATGACAAACAGAACACAGAAGTGTAACGTACCAAGTCAAGTCCAAACCCAAGAGAAACATCAAAATCCGAATCAGAGACAAAACCATAACGAGGGGAAGCCAAAAAGTCAAAACCAGGAGACAGCATAAGTCACAATAGGGTCAAGCAAGATCAGAGTCGAGGTAACAAGCAGAGGTCAAAATCCAGATGATAATAATCCAAGAATAGCTAGTGTGGCAAAACTCCAATACAGGAAACCAATTATAGGTAACCTGTGGCCAGCACACTGCCTGTTTAAATAGGGGAGAAGGATGGGTCACGTAAATAACTCCTACTGTTAAACCGGCCTCATCATTGCCTGCATCTAACCTGCATTACACCGCAGCAGCAACGACTGCGGCTTTGTCCCCCACAACACCCAAAGGGCACCCTGAACCAAAATCCAGGGTGTGCCCTGAGGGAAAAAAACGGTGCACCCCTCTACCACTGTACAGATCCAGGGACCACACCACCCGCAGTAACTATTCCCTCAATCATTGCTACCACCCTTCCTGTACTCCACTACTCTCCCTTTCTGGGCCCTCTGTGCGTGATCCATGGGAGCAGTGCTAACCACTGAACCAGCATTCAAGTTCAATGTACTGAGCTACAGTATCATGCCCAGCCACAACAAAATATATAGCGCTGTTCGTTGGTACATGGTGAAAGGGACGAAGTCTCGTCAATCAGCCGATCGGTACCGGGAGCTGGACATCCACTGATCAGATGTCATGTACTATACTAATTATAGGCCATATGAAGGTCCTGTATCTGACAGCCAGGAACAATTAACCATTGCTTTGCTGCAGCCGGGTGTGGAAATGCAATGGAGACAGAATAACACAGAAGTAAATGAGAAACAAACGTAGACTACAATAGGCTGTCATGATCAAATGGCGTCATCACTGGTGTGTACCTATTGCATGGCAGGAGGACTGCTCTGAGAGCCATGAGAACATATTTGGTTGTTAAACCTGAAGGTGAACAAGGAACATGCCCCTAAACTGGCTGCCGCATGCAGCGGTTTTTATCTGGTCAAAACCCAACATTCATGCTGGAAATCGGCTGGATTCAAGATGGATCCCATTATAGTCAGTAGGGTTTAGTGGTGCACGGCAGTATCCGGCTATGCCAAGCATCATGAAATCTGGTTGTCTTTTCCTCTGCTAGAACAGACTAATGGATCAGATAGCATAGATGTGAACTTATCCTTAGCTCATTTAACGTGTTTTGTTTTTTTTAGCTTTGATGTTATTAATATACCCCAGGGTAGGACTAAAGACACAGGACTGTGAGCAAGAAGAATCATAGTCTTCCTATAATATCATCTAGGAGAGTATCAAGACCTAAGTTACGAGTGCTTAAAGTTATTTGTACTTTAAGCAGGGCAGTTTCTAGGGAATTTTAACAAAAGGGCGAACATTAAAAAAGCGCCCCCCCCCAATCAAATAACACTGACTTGCACAGCCCCCCGTCACCCTGCACACTATGCTACAGGGGTATAACTACCAGCAGGGCCGATTCTAGCTTTTCTGCTGCCTGAGGTGAAAAATTAAATGATGTTTTCTCTTTTTTGTTCACCTGCTCATTTTTGTTACGCCGAGATGAATAAGTGAAGGCGTGAGGGACTGCTGGGCTAGGGAGTAGAGGAAGGGGTTAATGGAGGCCTGCAGACGTGCCATGGTCCGCCCCTGCGCTGTGGGGGGGAATCGTGGGGTAGTGAGGGGAGTGTAGAATAGGGAGTGCTGAAGCAGCAGTCATAACACCCCCAGATGCCTATTGGCTGATGGAATGGTATGGGCCTGGGTTTTGAAATAGCGGAGTTTAGGGAGAGTCGGCCTCTTTCTCCTGCACCTTGCTGAGAGCTTGTCAGCTCACAGGTATGGCGGAACAAGAGTTGGTGGCTGCCCTGGCAGCCCGCATTCAGAGGGAGCCAGCCTTTCTGACCCGTTTATTGACGGGTTTACAGGCCTCCATGTCCCAGCCGGCTTCTGGTTTCCCCCCAGTTGTGGTCCCTTCACTTACCCCTGCTGTAGCCCCCGCGGTCCCGGCGGTGAGACGGACGGCTAGAGCCACCCGTCCGCCGGCCAGACTCAGTCCCTCCAGCTCTGCACAGCCAGCGCGCTCCGTAGGCCGGAGGCAGCAGCCGGCTACAGCGTCACGCGGCCCTTCCTCAGCGCCGCGGGCAGCGCGTGCTTTAGCCCCGCCCACCGTCTCTGCGGCCTCTCCTCGTGCTGCTCGTCGCCATTCCGCCCAGGCAGCCCGTACCCCAGTGCGCTCGGCGGTTCCAGCAATGGGTAATAGCGCGGGAGCCCCTTCCTCTGCTGAGGACAGTTCAGTGCCTTTAGATTATCAGGCCCCCGGCACTTCTGCGTCGGGGCTGACCCCTGAGGCCCCTGCCAGTCAGATGTTGGCTACTTCTCCCCCTGGGCCCATTCCTCCTTCTGGGCCTGAGGTGATTTCAGTTCCATTGCCCCTGGCTCCCCCTGCAGGCACTTCTGTGCTACAACCTCCCCCTTCAGCTAGTGCCCCGGTTGTGAGGCCCGTGGAGGCCAGTCACTCTCACCGCGCACATCCTCAGTCGAGATCGAGGTCTCCTGCAGTGTCCGACCGCCGTCGCAGGCGCAGGTCGGTATCGCACAGGCGTCGCTGTTCCCGCCACGGTTCCAGAGTCTCCAGCCGCAGTTGCAGATCTGTGCGTTCAAGGTCGTCCAGATGGCGTTCTCCATCGTCCTCGGAGCTGTCTTCCGGTGTTTCTGGATCCAGTCGATCCCGCTCTCGCAGTCGTCGCGAGTCTACTCATGCGGCCAGCAGGTCGTCCCGCGGGGCTGTTCCAGCCAGCGCGGTTCCCAACGCGAATCCCGTGATGCAACTTCCGGAAGCTCAGGTGTCGGCGCAGACTGGTGAGTTTAACTTTGCTGGGGCTTGGGGGGGTTCTCCGTTAGGTAACAACTTGGTAGCAGTACTGAAAGCCTTAGTGTCGCAATTAGAAAACCCCTCTTCGCCCGCCCAACCCCCTCCCCAGAACCGTCAGGTCAGGGCGGGGGATCATAAGGAATCCATTTTTTGTGGCCTCAGCCCCTTGGGGGCTCATTTGGAGGAGGAGATTAAAGAAAAGATTTGGGCTAACCACTATGTTGATATATGGTCCCTCATTTCCATAGATCAGCATACTGTCGATAAGGAACGTAGACCTAACGCAGAGCGTTTTGTGGACCGTAGGCCAAAAGTCGCAAAAACCATCGGTAATTGGCTGCAGGCATTTACGGTCTTAGGGTATGTCATGTCGCTCAAACATCCAGAACGATCGGCTGATCTGTTTGTTTATCTGGATTCTATTTACCGGGCTTATAAATCGCATGGCGGAACGGCATGGTGGCGCTACGATGAAGAATTTCGTCGTCGTTTAGCGCTTAACCCGGAAATTGGTTGGGGTGTAAAAGCGACTGACCTGTGGTTGCGCTTCATGATGGCGCAAAAATCGCAGCCCTTTCCTTCCGCGGCCGCTGGCCCATCCGGTTCGGCTCAGGGACCAGTGGCCGTGCGAAGGCCCGGAGCCTGTTGGCTCTTCAATGAAGGTCATTGTAAATTCTACGCCTTATGTAAATATAAACACGAGTGTTCAGTGTGTGGCGGAGCACATGCAGCAGTCCGCTGCCCACGGAATACTCCCGTTCCGAAACCAGCAGGTCCCTCTGGTGGGAAAGACCCCGGTGAGCGTGGCCGCGATGGCCAGCTGGCTCGACAGGTACCCCAATAAGCAGGCGGCTGCCCAATTACGCGATGGTTTCACGTTCGGTTTTTTCATCCCCTTCCTTTTTAGTCGTCATCCCTATTTTGCTCCTAATTTGAAATCTGCTAGGGATAACCCGGAGGTGTTGAGGGACAAGATCTTTAGGGAGGTTGCCTTGGGTAGGATTGAGGGTCCATTCTCTTCCCCCCCTTTTGCTAACCTTCGCGTTTCGCCGCTAGGCGTGATCCCTAAGCGTGACCCCGGCAAGTTTCGGCTGATACATCACCTCTCGTTTCCCAAGGGTGTTTCTGTTAATGATGGTATCCCGAAAGAAGACGCCTCAGTGTCATATGTACCTTTTGATCGGGCGGTGTCATTAGTTCGGTTCGCGGGACAGGATGCGTTGCTAGCGAAATCTGACATCGAAGCGGCATTCAGGCTACTCCCGGTTCACCCCGACTGTTACCATCTATTGGGGTGTATGCTGGATGGTTTGTACTTTTATGATACCTGCCTGCCAATGGGCTGTTCTATCTCGTGTCATTTTTTCGAACTCTTTAGCACCTTTTTGGAATGGGTCGTGCGGTACGAAACGGGATCACACTGCATTATACATTATTTAGACGATTTTCTCTTCATTGCCCCGGGAGATTCCAACCAGTGTCAGTTCCTGTTAGATACGTTCCGTTTTTTCATGAACCGTTTCGGGGTCCCCCTCTCCGAGGATAAAACAGCGGGTCCCTCCACATTAATTACCTTTTTAGGAATCGAAATTGATACTTCTGAGATGGTTTTTCGCCTTCCGGAGGAAAAATTGGCTAAGCTCCTGAGTTTGATTGAAGGTTTCTGTTCCGTTAAATCCGTCACCCTCCGTCAAATGCAAAGCTTGTTAGGGTTGTTGGTCTTCGCGTGCCGCATTATGCCCATAGGCAGAGTTTTTTCCAGGCGTTTATCGTTGTCCACGCGTGGAATCAAACTCCCAGAACACCACATTCGCCTTACTAAGCCCCTTAAGTTAGACTTACTAGTGTGGAAAACGTTTCTCCTCCAATACAACGGGCACACGTGTTACCAAAGCAGTGAGGTGTCCTCGCAGGAGATGTCCTTGTTCACAGATGCGGCAGGTAGCGTTGGATTCGGAGCCATTTTAGGTCATAAGTGGTGCGCGGCGTCTTGGCCCGGGGATTGGCGAGAGGCAGGTTTATGCTCTAACATCACGCTCTTAGAATTGTTTCCCATTATCGTAGCCGTACATATCTGGGGTCCTGAGCTCATGAACAAGCGGGTGTGTTTTTGGACTGATAATTTATCCCTAGTTTTCGCAATTAATAAATTATCGTCATCCTCCCCTCCAGTGCTAGCCTTGCTCAGGCAGTTAGTGTTGCGTTGCTTAGAGCTTAACCTTTGGTTCCGGGCGCGCCATGTACCGGGGTCTTGTAACGAGGCGGCTGACGCTCTTTCTCGATTCCGTTGGCAGGAGTTCCGAGCCATCTTGCCGGAGGCAGACCAGGACAGCCACCCGTGCCCGGCGCACCTATGGAGTCTAGTCTTCAACGTTTGATGCCCTTGGTGAGGTCGTCAGTTACTCCTGCTACATGGGCTGGACACGGTAAGGCCTGGGCTGAGTGGTGGGCGCATGCTGGCGGGGAACAGGTACCGGACTCGCCACAGGCTGCGTTGCGGGTGACTATTTCTTACTTGCTAGGGCTAAGAGAGGCGAATGTGTCAGCTATTGTTGCGCAGCGGCGGTTAGCAGGTGTTAGTTTCCATCTCAAATTGCGCGGCTGGCCGGACGTTACCCGTCACTTTAGCATCCCGTCAGGCCCTTAAGGGCTGGAGGAAGGCTTATGTCAGCAAAGAGCGCAGGCGCCCTGTGTCTTACTCCCTGCTGTCTCGTTTGTGCTCGGTATTGCCGTCGGTTTGCGCTTTGGAGTACGAAGTTGTCTTATTTCGCACTGCCTTCTGTGTAGCATTTTTCGCTGCTTTGCGCGTCGGTGAGTTGCTATCCCCATCTCGTTATAAGGTAGCTGGCTTAATGATGGAGGACGTGGTTTTGACTCCGATGGTCCTGCGTATATGCGTCCGCCGATCGAAAACGTATCAATTGGCGCGCGGTGTATGGCTCCCTTTATATAAGGTGCATGATCCCCTCTGCCCCCATGCAATGTTGCAGTCATATTTGGATATTCGCCACGCTGGTCGCCCTCTGTTTATCCATCAGAATGGCCTTCCACCCACGCGCTTTCAATTCTTGGCGATTTTCCGTCGTGCTTTAGCGGTGTTGTCACTCAACCCGGCGGAATTCGGTACCCACTCCTTCCGCATAGGCGCAGCAACGGAAGCAGCTAGGGCCGGCATGCCAGAGTCGGAGGTGCAGCACATAGGGCGATGGCGTTCCGCGTGTTTTGCTGCGTATGTTCGGCCACATTTAATGGTCTGATCTTTTGTAGGCCCGGTTTTGCCGACGATCTGCTTCCTGGGGCACTCTTACATCTTTTGGGCAGGTCAACGTTCGGATCATCGTCCTGGAGGTCGCAGTTTGGGTTTCAGAAACGTTCATGTTATGTGGAGAGGAGTCAGGGGCCTTCGTTGGTCCCAAGTGCTGCCTGAGGCGGTGGAGATCAGCAGAGCTGTTACCACTCCTGTGGTGTTTAGTCCTGCACGCCGGAGGCAACGACCTCTGTGTCTAAAAGTGGCGGAATTACTTACCCTCATTAGAGCCGATTTAGAGCGTATTCCGACCTTTTTTAATGAAGTGGTCGTGGTCTGGTCGGAGATTATCCCCAGGGTTACTTGGCAGGGTGCAAGGGATGCGCAAGCTATTGAAACGGGCGCGCAGGACAGTTAACGCTAGAATCGCGCGCTTTGTCAGGTCCAGGGCGGGAGTAGTGGTCCGACATAGGCAGCTGGAAAGCGACAATGTCCGCCTTATGCGGGATGACGGGGTTCACTTAAACGATATCGGGCTCGATATCTTCCTGTCAGGGCTGCAAGATGGTGTCGAGCAGGCCTTATTCTTGTTGGGTGGGGGTCGGAGCGCCGTGTAGGGGTACACGGGCTCCTCAGTGGAGGTCGGTGAGGAGTTGCTAAGGGGAGTCGAAGGCTGACTTGCCACACGGAGAGGTCGTGGGCATAACGCTTCGACGCTCCAGACAAAGGTTATGGAAAATAAAAGAAAAGAGTTTAATGGTTAAATTAATAAAGCTGTGACCGACCCTCACCCAACCACTGGTCTCAGTGTTTTTTGTTGCACGGATGTAGAAAAGTTTTAGGTCAGGGAGGTGGTACCGGTCCCAGCAGTCTTGTTACGCCGAGATGAATAAGTGAAGGCGTGAGGGACTGCTGGGCTAGGGAGTAGAGGAAGGGGTTAATGGAGGCCTGCAGACGTGCCATGGTCCGCCCCTGCGCTGTGGGGGGGAATCGTGGGGTAGTGAGGGGAGTGTAGAATAGGGAGTGCTGAAGCAGCAGTCATAACACCCCCAGATGCCTATTGGCTGATGGAATGGTATGGGCCTGGGTTTTGAAATAGCGGAGTTTAGGGAGAGTCGGCCTCTTTCTCCTGCACCTTGCTGAGAGCTTCCCGCCCTCCCTCCCTTGTTGGCTCGTTTTCCTGTTAATACGGTGTTCTGTTTTCAGATGGTGTTCCTTTCAAGTCACAGCAGAGGTCGGTGAGGAGTTGCTAAGGGGAGTCGAAGGCTGACTTGCCACACGGAGAGGTCGTGGGCATAACGCTTCGACGCTCCAGAAAAAGAGTATGAAAATAAAAGAAAAGAGTTTAATGGTTAAATTAATAAAGCTGTGACCGACCCTCACCCAACCACTGGTCTCAGTGTTTTTTGTTGCACGGATGTAGAAAAGTTTTAGGTCAGGGAGGTGGTACCGGTCCCAGCAGTCGCAGTGGTGATCAGGTAAACAGAGCAGAGAAAGCAGCACTCGTACAGGGACATACAGCTCCACATATGTACCTCTTACATCTAGTGACGTCTTCTGTGATGTAGATGTTCTCTTTCCTCATCTTCTCCTGTCAGACCAGACCGCCATGATGATTTCTTTCAGCCATCTCTTCTCTCTGCAGAGTTTGACAAA
>ONZH01027923.1:0-28734 GCA_900303285.1 Rhinella marina | reverse complement strand
ATTCCATCTGCCCAGTCCTTGTGGCCACCTAATATGTCATCGAGGTCTTCCCAAGATCATCCCCTTCCTTATCCCGTTATGTTGTGTGTGTTCCGGGTGGGTGATTGGTCTGTGACTGCCATGTGTCTTCTGACATGGAGTCCAGACATTCCCTGTATGGATGTGCCTTCGGTGAGAGGGCTCCAGGGTTCCCCGGAGGGGGAACAGCAAAACTGTGAGTTGTTGCTGGTGAGCTGGTTCCTGGGTTACGTTGTGTGTACTGAGTCCTTTAGGTGTTTGGGTTCCAGTACATGTGCCTGGGTTCAGTCTTGGGTGTGGGCTGCTGGTGCTTCTTCCAGCAGTATCAGCAGGTAAGCTGCCAGGTGCACCAGGACCATCCTGGAGGTGCAGCCAGTGAGTTTTGGATAAGTGCATCCCTACCATCTGGGGCTCTGTGAAGAACGGGGCTCACTGGGTTTCTGCCCTCTGGATTTGGTTCTTGGTTTTTCTGGTGCACTTGGTTCAGTGGTATTCCTTGCCACAGGCTTCTTACCTGCTGATCCTGTCCTCAACTCTGTAGTGTTTCGGTATATATGCTCGGTGTGGTGTTCCCTCCCACACCTGAGCGTGACACGGATCCATTCATTTCAATGGGTCCAGAAAAAATGCGGACATTGCACCGTATGTTGTCCACATCCGTTTCTCCGTTCCATTCCGTTTTGCGGATCCGCAAACAGAAATCATCCTGTCCTACTTTTCCTCCGATTTTGCGGTCCGTAGCCCAATACAAGTCTATGGGACGTCCGTAAATGTGGAAGACATGCGGAAAGCCATCCACATGTCATCCACATTTGCGGATTCCGTTCCAGGAGGGTAGAAAAAAAAAAAAAAGATTTGATTACTCCTTCCATTTTTGGCAGATCCGCAAAATACGGATGACATATGGATACATCCTTTCCGTTTTTTACGGAAAAATGGAACAGATGTGCTGGAAAAATGGAGTTTGATGCGGTACAACGGATCCTCAAAAAACTGACTGTTTTCCAGGATGTGCAAAAATATGGATGTGTGAATGGGGCCTTAGACTGAGGTAGCAGGTAAGGCACATAGAATTTTACCCTGACACAGCATGGCGGTGACAACAGAGTGACCAAGTGAGACTGAGGTAGCAGGTTAACCATCCAAAAATTTACCCTGACACAGCATGGCGGTGAACCCAGAGTGACCAAGTTAGACTGAGGTAGCAGGTGAACCACCCAAAAATGTAGCCTGACACAGCATGGCGGTGACACCACCAATGCCTTGGTCAGACTGAGAATGCAGTCAAATGGCTGTAGATGAGCCTCCCAAAAAATTGTTTTAGAGTGTTCGAAGTTGACTCTCCTAAAAAAAAATTTTCAGTGTCTGTAGTTGACCCTCCTGAAAAATTTTTTTGAGTGTCTGTAGTTGACGTTCCTAAAAAAATTGATTGGAGAGAGGGCCTGTAGGTGGCCCTCCCTAAACATTGCTTGAAAAGAGAGCCAGTTGGCCCTCTGAAAAATTGCCTGTTGGCTCAGCGTTTGTGTAAGAAGAGAAGGAGGAGAGGATACATGAAGAATCTTCAAGTCGAGCTGCTTTTCCCCGGTGGCAATTTGAATTCCGGTGAAATCCAGGCTTTATTCATTTTAATAAGCGTCAGCCTGTCAGTTGACAGGCGTGTACGCTTATCAGTGATGATGCCACCAGCTGCACTGAAGACCCGCTCGGACAACACGCTAGCGGCAGGGCAGGGCACCTCCAAGGCGTACAGCACCAGTTCGGGCCACGTGTCCAGCTTTGCAACCCAGTAGTTGTATGGAGCAGAGTGATCACGCAGGACGTTGGTATGGTCAGCTAGGTATTCCCTCACCATCTTTCTGAACAGCTCCTCCCTACTCTGCCTAGACTGGGGACGGGTGACATAGTCTTGCTGGAGTGACATAAAACTTAGAAGTTTAGAAGTCCTTGAAGAGTGTATCCCTGCCAGTGCTTGACAAGCTGCCTTCTCGCCTCCTCTCCCCCTCTAGTTGGCCCACAAAACTACGTCCTCTGCCGCTAGCGGTGTCAGATGGGAAGGATAGTTTCAGTTTGTGCACCAGGGCCTGTTGATATTGATTCACTCGCATACTCCTTTCCTCTACAGGAATGAGAGTGAAAAAGTTCTGATTGTACTGGGGGTCCAGGAGGGTGAAAACCCAGCAATCGATGTTGGCAAAAATGTTTTTAATGCGAGGGTCACGGGAAAGGCAGCCTAACATGAACACGCAAGAATTCCCTCTCCTCAATAGGCTGACTCTCCATTTCCTCCTCCTCCAACTCCTCCTCTTCAGCCCATACACGCTCAACAGATAAGAAGGAATGAGCATAGGTACCCTCTTCAGTCTCGCCAACAGTCTCCTCCTCTTCCTCCTCCTCCTCCAATACGCGCTGAGAAACAGACCTGAGGGTGCTCTGGCTATCAAGCAACGTATCTTCTTCCCCCATCTCCTGTGACAAGCGCAAAGCCTCTGACTTCATGCTGAGCAGTGAGTTTTTCAGCAGACAAATTAGCTGATAATGGCAGCATCGCAGCTGACAATCTGTGTTGACTCCTCAAAGTGGCTTAACACTTGACAGATATCAGACATCCACGTCCACTCCTCATTGTAGACTTGAGAAAGCCGACTAACCTGACTACCAGTTCTCGTGGAAGTTGTCATCTGGCAGTCTACAATGGCTCTGCGGTGCTGGTAAACCCTGGCTAACATGTGTAATGTGGAATTCCATCGCGTGGGCACGTTGCACAACAGTCGGTGAGCTGGCAGTTGTAAGTGCCGTTGCACTGCCCTGAGGGTGGCAGCATCTGTGGTTGACTTACGGAAATGCGCACAGATGCGTCGCACCTTGGTGAGCAAATCAGACAAATTGGGGTAGGTCTTGAGGAACCGCTGAACCACAAGATTGAACATGTGGGCCAGGCATGGCACATGTGTGAGTCTGCCGAGTTGCAGAGCCGCCACCAGGTTATGTCTGTTGTCACACACAACCATGCCTGGTTTGAGGTTCAGCGGAGCCAGCCAAAGATCGGTCTGCGCCGTGATGCCCTGTAACAGCTCTTGGGCGGTGTGCTTCTTGTCACCTAAGCTCAGCAGTTTCAGCACCGCCTGTTGGCGCTTACCCATGGCAGTGCAGCTGCGCCTGGAGCTACCGACTGAAGGTGCCATGCTCACGGATGGTAATTGAGAGGAGGAGGAGGGGTTAGAGGCATAATAAGCCTGAGAAACTGTGACCGAGGCAGGCCCCGCAATCCTCGGTGTGGGTAGCACATGAGCGGCCCCAGGGTCAGACTCGGTCCCAGCCTCCACCAAGTTAACCCAATGTGCCGTCAGGGAGATATAGTGTCCCTGCCCACCAGCACTTGTCCATGTGTCCGTTGTTAGGTGGACCTTCTCAGTAACCGCGTTGGTCAGGGCACGGATGATGTTCTCTGACACGTGCTGGTGTAGTGCTGGGACGGCACATTGGGAAAAATTGTGGCGGCTGGGGACCAAGTACCGAGGGACAGCCACCGCCATCAGGTTGCGGAAAGCCTCAGTCTCTACCAGTCTATAGGGCAGCATCTCCAGGCTTAACAATTTGGAGATGTGGACGTTTAGGGCTTGTGCATGTGCTCTGCCACAAAGACAGCTGAACGCTGCGCTGGGACACATTGGTGGAGGTTGTGGAGGATCGTGCAGGTTAAGGAGTGGTTGTAGGGCGGGAGGCGCTCGTGCCGGGGTCCTGGGCGGGGGGTTGACTCGTAGAGCCAGCATGTGACACAGGGGAAGGAGCAGTGGTGTGACCCGCAAGAGGTGAATGGCCTTGGTTCCACTGAGTCAGGTGTTTAGCACTCATATGCCTGCGCATGCTGGTAGTGGTTAGGCTGGTAGTGGTGGCTCCCCTGCTGATCCTGGTGTGGCACAGGTTGCACACCACAGTCCGTTGGTCATCCTCACTTTCTTTAAAAAACCTCCAGACTTGCGAACATCTACGCCTCGGCAGGTGAAACAGTTGCTGATCTACCTGCTCTGGCCCTGCTTCTCCCTCTGGCCACCCCGCTGCCTCTTCCAACCTGTTCTGGTGCTGCACTTGCCTCCCCCTCAGAAGCACTGTCTTGAGTTGGCTTATCAATCCAGCTCGGGTCAGTCACCTCATCATCCACCAGCTCTTCCTCCGATTCCTCACTCTGCTCCCCCCTCTGACTTACTGCCCTGACAACAACATCACTGTCTGACAACCATGTCTCATCATCATCATCCGACACCTCTTGACGCACTACTTGCACTAAGTCCACACTCTCATCACCCACAGACTGCGAAAGTTCTAAATTTTGGGCATCGGTATAGAGCAACTGCTCAGGTTGCTATTGAGCAGTGGTTTGTGTCTCTGGGTAGGGTCCTGAAAAGAGTTCCTATAAGTATGCCCGATCTGAATCCATATTTTCCATGGGGGCCAAGCTGGGGGGAAGGAGGTTGAGCTGGAGAAGCCAGAGTTCTACTCCCTTGGCTAGCATGGGTGGACTGCGTGGAAGACTGGGTGGTGGGATAAATTACTGGACGCATTGTCCGCTATCCACGTCATCACCTGTTCGCACTGTTGTGGTTTCAATAGTGGTGTACCACGTGATCCTGTAAGTTGCGAGATGAAGCTAGGGAGCGAAACTCTGCGACGTTCGACTGCTCCCTCATCAGCATATACAGTGTCACCCTGCCCAGGACCACGACCTCTGCCCCTACACTACTCAAACGCCCACGCCCAGGCCCACATCCTAGTCCTCGACCCTTAGCCCTTGGGTTCAACATTTTGTATATTCACTAAACTGTCGAATTAATATCTGAGGCCAAAACCGTATTCAGTAGACAGTAGAATTACTATCTGAGGCAAAAAAACGTAGTCTTTAGACTGCAGTATTGTACCGCAAACCACTCAATTTTTCATTGCACTGTAGGATATATAACTGAGAGAAAAAACGTATATTTTCTACACTCCGGCTAGTGTGCAGCACACAACAGAATTTTTCACTGCACTGTAGGATATATAACTGAGAGAAAAAACGTATATTTTCTACACTCCGGCTAGTGTGCAGCACACGACAGAATTTTGCACTGCACTGTAGTATATATGACTGAGAGGAAAAACGTAGTCTTTAGAGGGCGGCTATTGCACCACAAACCACTCAATTTTTCACTGCACTGTAGGATATATATAAGAAAAAACTAATATTTTCTACACTCCGGCTAGTGTGTATACACTCCTACACAACACCCAATCCAGGAACTACATACCAAACAGTATAGTGAGTGTGGAGATAAACCCAAATATATAGAGACCACCAATAGATATCAAAAAACTCCACACTGAATATTGGTAATATAATTACTTTATTGATACAAAAAATGTAAAAGCAGTAAAGACACAAAATTCAGTGGCAGGGGGAAAATCCGCGGATGGGGAGACAGAGAAAAGGGAAAACGTGGTGGGAAGGACAACTCAGGCACAATATGGCACACAAATGTATATAATGAAAAGGCGAGGATGCAAAGAAACCTGCTCACAAAAATTTGAAATGTTGTACCCCAAAGGTACATAAAATCACATGATCAGGCAGGAATGCATACCAAATACATACCAAAAAAAAAACTTGCCAGTCAAAAACTGCGCCTGTGTGTCCAGTCCCACCACGTCCTCCTCCCAACGCCGTTTCGCTTCTAAAGCTTCATCTGGGGAATATCACCTAAATAACACTCCTCCTTAAATACTACATGAATTGGTTAAAATCCTCGGCAGCTGTTACCTTACGGTAGAGACCAATCATCTCCCATGATCCTGATCCTCCCGGTGAGCGGCGCGCGTCAGCTCTCAAAACGAGGCTTGATGCGCGCGCCGAGGACCAGGAGAGGAATCGTGCACAAATCAGAATGAGGCATGGAGCGCATTGAAGAGGACAGCCGATCACGTGAGCATTACGTATGCGTTTCAAGCTGGAATACACCGCATTCACTCTGCATTAACAGCAAGACATATCACTTTATCAACTGATGGAAAAATACATGATCAGTACATCACTATATACTTGTTAAATACAAACAATGATTACAATACTATCACAAATACAAAACAATAAGTTGAATAAAAGGGCCAACTAACCAAAATAAAAAAAACAAAAAAATCACAAAAAAATCGCGTAGTGTATATACCTCCATTGTGACAATATGAACCAACATAGTGATAAATGTGCTGATAGTGACCATGATAACAAGAAAGTGCATGATATATTAAAATACCTGAATAAATAACTACATTCATATTAGTAATGTGATCAAACATAAGTGGATGAAATAAATAGTTAAAAAATTAAAAATCAATTCATGTAAAGTGATGTATAGTGAACAAGAAGTGCATGGTTATAAGAAAAAATGTATGTACATATCAATGCAATCCAATACGTGGAAGAAAAAAAAATGAGATATGTGTTAAACATCAGTGTCTATTTTGTATATAACAACAGATTAAGAATTTAAATATTCATTATTTAGTTCCTAAAACAATATAATGTAATATAATTTCATTTTACTTAACTATCTTATATCTATTATTATTATTATTATTTTAATTGATTATTTTTTGTGTTTTATTTTTGTTTTTATTTCTATTTTTTATCCTTTATTTTATATTTTATTTTTACATCAATTATGTTCTATATTTAATTTTTATTTTTTTTATTTTTCTCCTCTTTCTTTCCTTCCTTTGTTTTATGTTTTTTATCTTTTATTAAAAAAAAAAACATACACACCTTTAACAAGTAAATGAATTATACAAATCCACTCTATATAGCTTCATAAATGTAATGCTCAAAGTCATTATTAAAAATTGACTATTATAATTGTCCACATAATGCGTCTCAAAACTTCTTTGCTAGTATTAGTTCTTCAAATCACTTCGATATGAGCTAGAGATGAACGACTCCACCAGTAACACCACCTCTTTTTGGGCCAATATTTTTTTTTTTGGTATGTATTTGGTATGCATTCCTGCCTGATCATGCGATTTTATGTACCTTTGGGGTACAACATTTCAAATTTTTGTGAGCAGGTTTCTTTGCATCCTCGCCTTTTCATTATATACATTTGTGTGCCATATTGTGCCTGAGTTGTCCTTCCCACCACGTTTTCCCTTTTCTCTCTCTCCCCATCCGCGGATTTTCCCCCTGCCACTGAATTTTGTGTCTTTAATGCTTTTACATTTTTTGTATCAATAAAGTAATTATATTACCAATATTAAGTGTGGAGTTTTTTTATATCTATTGGTGGTCTCTATATATTTGGGTTTATCTCCACACTCACTATACTGTTTGTTATGTAGTTCCTGGATTGGGTGTTGTGTAGGAGTGTATATGTAATATTGTCTGTTATTTACAGATTGTTTTCCCCTTATTTGGGATGGAGTTCCGGGACCGCACAGTCTTGTGGCAAACACAAGTAGAAAGTATGTTCAGTGGTGGTGGCTCCGTGGATGAAGGAGCAGATGGTCGACTGGCAAGGGACCTAAAGAATTCCCTGAGGAAATACCATCATAAACAAATTAAGACGTGGTGGAACAGGGCATCTTTGGAAAATTATGTGAAACGTGAGTTGATCCCTCGAGGTTTACGGGTTCAATTATTCCCTTCATATGGCACACAGGATGCCAATTTTACCAAACAATGGGAGGACACATGTAACAGATGCTCTAAAACATTGATGGAGTTGATTATTCAAATGAACAGTGCGATGTTAAAAGATATTGAAAACACTATCAAAAATGATACAGACCAATTGATGGCCATACTCCCTGTAAAGGAAAGAGAAAGATGGGAAAAAGAGATGGAGGAAAGTTATGATATATGGGAGAAACAGATTAAATCCATCAAAGCCAAGAAATTTCATAGAGATGCTCAAGACGCCACAAACAATCGTATATACCAGGGGTAGGGAACCTCCGGCTCTCCAGCTGTTGTGAAACTACAACTCCCAGCAAGCATACTCGCTCTGCTCTTCTAAGAACTCTCATAGAAATGAATGAAGCATGCTGGGAATTGTAGTTTCACAACAGCTGGAGAGCCGGAGGTTCCCTACCCCTGGTATATACAAATGGTGCTTTAAGGGGCAGGAAATGAGGTCAAGGACAAATTCCATGTCCTCTAGTGCATCCCTAGGCACGGAATCGTCCAACTCCAGCCGACTTTACCGTTATCCAACGAGGAAAGGAAAACGGAAGAATAACACACCTGAGCGACATGAAGTCAAACGGAGAGTGGAATCTTCCCAACAACACTCTACATTGAAGGTAATTAATGTTACTGAACATGTCTTTTCTGAAACACAGTTGGAAGTATTGAGTCGGGGGCTTAATTTTGTCCCCTCTGGTACCTTTGATTGCTTTGCAGCTATAAAAGACCTTCACCTATTTGCACGCAAATTGGTTTTTAAGAAGATGTTTTACAGAGGGGACCAGCAGGGGGACCTAGAGACAAGTCACGGCTCAATAAATGGTCAGTAGTATGACGTCTAATATTGACAAACTATTCACGGATGAACTAGACGCTAAAATATATACTTTATTTGCAACTCGTGCAACACACTTACAAGGGAAAGAGGGGAAAGTGAAATTATCACATATTAAAAGAAAGGGTTGGCGATGTGTAACACGCCAACACCCATAGCTATGCTAGTGCACATAGATCAGTACTTCAGGATGGGTGCTTGTAATAATTATTGTGTAAACACCCCCTCCAAAAGTACTATATAAAAAGGTACAGGTACGCCTTTGATATGCAATCACTGCAGCTGCGTTTGACCAAGGACACTATGGCTATGTGTCGCCTTGTTCCAGGCAAACCTCTTGGCTACAGATTTATTAATCCTAACTGCATATCAAGGATACTCGTGGCATTAAGCACAAAAGGCATCCAGCCAAATGCTGCATCATCATATGCCAGCCATAGAGTATTGCCCGACCACTAACAGAGGATAGCTACTGCCCCAGCATGCAATTGTTAACGCTCGACGCGTTTCATCTTATGAATCATCAGGAGCAATATTATTGATCAATGCTGGTAGTGTATCAATCGTGCAATCACACTGGTGGTGTGTGACCGCATGTATCGGAACTATAATGGCCGCGCGCGGCCGCCGATGCCGCGCGTTTAAGAGGAGAAAGTCACGCCCCTCAGTGGGTGGAACAGCGTGACGTGCGACTCAGATGAGCGGGAGGCGGAACCCGGCAATAATTTATGCACGCCTCCCCGCACCAAGACCCGCATACATTCTATCATAAGCGCTCCACTCCATTACTATATCTAAAGGGATGCTAACTCGGCAGGACTCCATCAGACATTACCAATGAAGGGAAAAAGAACAAAGGGAGAAAAGATGAGACAAAGTCCCCCAATACATCAAAGCTGCTATTTACATATAGAGCTACAAAAGAAACAATTCACTAGCAATGATTCTATGGCAACACATACTGTCCAAGGTGAGCCTATATGCACACATACCCAAACGGGCATATTTATATGCAAATTATAGGTACAAAAACATAAATCACCACCTTAATGACTAAATACGCTGCATAGTAATCATTATACTTCAAAATGTTACCAAGAAAGATGGTCTCTATTCAATGAAACATCCATAGGAGATGTACTCATTGATGCCTGAAGGACGCACAGTACCCAGTCTAAAAGTCCATTGGGCCTCTTTTTGAAGGATGCGCCGGTCCAGATCGCCACCTCTAGGGGATGGACGAACTATCTCTATACCCTGAAACCGGATAGATTTGACCTCACCAGAATGGTAAGTATGAACATGGCGTGCGATAGGAGTATCAACGTTATTTTTAATATCGTTCATATGCTCTTCTATACGACGGCGAAACTGCCGGATGGTCTTGCCAACATACTGCAAGCCACACACACATGTGGCCAAATAAACAAGACCGGTTGATTTGCAGTTAATGAAACATCTGATGTCATAGCGCCTGGACGTAGTGGTACATGTGAAAGTACGTCCCAGTAAGATAGAGTCACACGCAATGCAATTGCCACAACGGAAAGTCCCTTTTAAAGTGTTGGTCAGCCAGGTATTTGGACTCGGGGATTCAAAGAAACTATGTACAACCCGATCCTTCAGATTCCGCCCCCTGCGAAAAGTAATAGAGGGAAAATTGCCTACAAGATGTCCAACATCTGGATCCATATGAAGGATCTTCCAATGTTTCCGTAGGACCTCTTGTATGTGGACCCAGGCAGCATCATAAGTACCAATCAAACGTACCCTTTCCTCCTTAGTTTCCCTTTTACGGGGATTCAACAAAAATTCACGACTTTGTGCAAGTGAATGTTGATACGCGGAGGAGAGGACCCGTTTGGGGTAACCGCGCTGTAAAAATCTACTCTCAAGATCCCTAGCTTTGTTCTTAAAGTCCGTCAATGAAGAGCAATTGCGGCGCACCCGCAGATACTGCCCTTTGGGTATTCCCCGCTTGAGGGGCAAGGGATGACAACTATCCCAATGTAAGAGACTGTTGGTTGCGGTCTTTTTACGGTATAAACTGGTGTGAATCCTACCATCTTCTGCCTTCACTATTGTGAGGTCCAAAAAAGTAATCTGTGTAGGACTAATCTCAGAGGTAAAATACAAATTGTAGGAATTGTTGTTAAGAGCCTCTACAAATTGGCTGAAATCATCCACTGAACCTGTCCAAAATATGAGGACATCGTCGATGTACCTGAGCCACACCGACGCGTAAGAGGACCATGTCATAAGGTCCTCACCAAAGACCACCTCCCTCTCCCACCAGCCCAGGTACAAGTTGGCATAAGTAGGCGCGCATGGACTTCCCATGGCCACGCCCCTGAGCTGGTGGTAGAAGTGGCGGTCAAAGATGAAAACATTATGTTGAAGAATAAACCGAAGGAGATCAATGATAAGATCGTTGTGTGAAGCAAAAGCTGTACCACGTTCTTGTAAAAAATATCGAACTGCTTCCAAACCTCTCCCATGGGGGATGGAGCTATAGAGTGCCTCCACGTCGAGGCTCGCCAAAAAGGTATTTTCCTCAACGTAGAGGCCATCCAATTTGTTAACAATCTCCATTGAATCCCGCACATAGGAGGGGAGGGCAACAACGAACGGACGCAAGATCTCATCGACGTATTCACTGATCTTATGAGTCAAGCAATTAGTCCCAGAAACAATAGGTCTGCCCTTAAGGGGATGAAGCCCCTTATGGACCTTAGGCAGACAATAAAAACATGCCATTTGTGGGTGGCTGGGCAACAAGACTTTGTATTCTTCATTGCTGATCAATTCCGAGGCCAAAGCTGAAAGTAAGATGTCTTTTAATTCAACCTTAAAAGATGAACTGGGGTTATTGGGAAGGACCTCATAGCATATATTGTTCCTCAGGATGTCAAGACAGATGTCACGGTACTGTTCCTGGGCCATGACAACTATATTGCCTCCTTTGTCAGCCATTTTTATGACTATTGAGGTATCCCGTTCCAATGACATTAAACCATCCAGTTCATCCTTTGTAAAGTTACTGATGGAGAGTTTTTTGTCATCTTCCAACTGTGACAATTCATCTGACACAACTCTTACAAAGACATCAATAGGAGTGATGTCGCTAACTGGTGGATTACTATTAGAGCGTGATTTCATACTGGTGAAGGGACCTTTTCCTGGTTCCCTATCACTTTCACACATAAGATCCACCAAGTTCTGTACATCAGTCAGATCAGAGGGATCAATGCCTAATTCAAGACATTGCCTCCGATCATGATGAGCAAAAAACTTTCTCCATTTTAATTTTCTTGCGAACAGGTTTAAATCTTTGGTCCAGCAGAAAAGATCAAACGCATGAGTAGGCACAAAGGAAAGGCCCTAGAGACACCAGAAGAACAAGAAGCGCTTTCAATTATGATGGAGCTATCAGATCAAGATCATAATGCCAGGCTGAAAAAGGTAGGCTACCTGCATCTATCTTACCGAAATCTTCAAATTTTCCACCTGTGCAGGCCTACCCTAACATACATACATTTGTGCAATTGGTATCCAAAGAGTTTGAACAGATTTCACACATCAACACAATATCTAATTTAACGTTTAATCAGAGGAAGTCCGTTCAGGAGTTAAAAAAGATGAAAGACGTGGTCTTTAAGACCGCAGACAAGGGGGGCAACGTAGTTGCGTGGCCCAAAAAACAATACGAACAGGAAGTTTTTAGACAACTCAAAATGCAGCCTGTTATAAACGGTTAACGTACAATCCGAGCGATCAATTCAAAAGGGAACTTTGTACTATAATACATAAAGCACAAGAAGCTGGTACAATCACGGCAAAGGAGGCGAGTTGTTTAATTCCAGAACATCCGAAAATTACATGCTTATACATGCTGCCGAAGATCCATAAAAATGCTATATGTCCCCCGGGCCGTCCAATTGTGTCAGGAAGGGGGAACTTATGTGAACCGGCATGTAAATTCATTGATCATATGCTTAAACCCATAGTGGAACAATTGTCATCTTTTCTTAAGGACACGACTGACATCTTGTGTCGTCTGGATGGATTAAGATTGGAATCCAATATGCACTTGGCGACGTTCGATGTGGAGTCGTTATACACAAGCATACGCCACAAGGATGGGTTAGAGGCAGTTCAATTCTTCATTGAGACATCTGACATCCAGAAGGACATGGGTAAGTTCATTCTAGAACTACTGGAATTTGTTTTGACTCATAATTTCTTTCTTTTTAAGGATATCTTCTACCTGCAGCTCCAGGGGACGGCCATGGGGGCAGCCTGTGCGCCGTACTATGCGAATCTGTTCCTGGGGCTGTGGGACAGGACTATATTTTTGTCTGATACTGTCTCTCTGGTTGGCGGGGTCCAGCTGTGGGCCCGTTACATCGACGATATTTTCGTGGTGTGACAGGGCCCGCAGTCTGGCTTCAGTCAGCTAGTTGAGGCACTCAACAATAACAACTTGAATGTCAAACTTACTTTCAGATGTAACAGCAGGAGTATTGACTTTTTGGATGTCAAAATTCGGGTTGAGGAAACTGGAGGAATTACGACCGACCTCTTTCGGAAAGAAACCTCTACCAACGCTCTTTTACATGCCGAATCATGTCATCCTAGGGGATTGATTGAAAGTATCCCATACGGTCAATTCTTGAGGCTGAGATGGGTATGCTCAGAGGAGATGGCATTTGAAATACAATCCAAGGACCTAGTACAAAGATTCCATGATCGTGGATACCCAAGAAGATGCATTATGCAAGGATATAGGAAGGCTCAAAGATGTCAACGACAGACTCTACTCTCACCAAAAATTCCAAAGTCAAAGCAAACTGATAACAAGGTGAGATTTATAGCTACATATAATCCACAATGGAGACACATGCAGAAGGCCCTCTTGAAATATTGGGACATCCTCAAATTGGACCCTGTATTGAGAAATGTGATACCATCCTCTCCAGCGATTACATATAGAAGAGCTACAAGTTTAAAAGATGTGTTAACAAAGAGCTATCATCCTGGAGAGAATGTATCCAAAATGTTTGGCTCTAAAGGGCCCAAATGGGGTTGTTCACCATGCGGTAAATGTGTGGCCTGTAAGAACATCGACTGTGCAACACATTTTACTACACCTCAGAATGAAAAATCACCATATAAGATCACATACAATATTTCCTGTGGGACCATGGGCGTCATCTATTTGGCTAAATGCCCATGTAACCGTTTTTACGTGGGCATGACCTCAAGAGAGCTGAGATGTCGTGTAAGAGAACACGTATTGGGCATTGAAAATGCACAAGAAGAAGAGGATTTTATCTAAATTGAAGACGATTCCAAGACACTTTAAAGAGGTTCATGGATGTGACAGTCGAGGCTTCCGAGTTCGAGGAATTGATCGTGTCTTTATTCCACCAAGATGGGGCAATTGGAGAAGGATATTGGCCCAAAAAGAGGTGAGGTGGATATATCAATTCGGTTGTATGGTACCTAATGGTCTGAATGAGGTAATGTCCTTTGCGTGTTTCCTGTGATGAGCTGACCATATGTGTATTCCTCGGTGACCAAAGTATGGTCTTTTGTGGTGTTCTTTGGGTCCCTTGCCGGTTGACCGTATGTTTTTAATTTCGATTTTAATCTCCGGTTCTTAATTGAGTCTTTTGTGTTTGTTTTAGGTGGTGTTACTGGTGGAGTCGTTCATCTCTAGCACATATCGAAGTGATTTGAAGAACTAATACTAGCAAAGAAGCTTTGAGACGCATTATGTGGACAATTATAATAGTCAATTTTTAATAATGGCTTTGAGCATTACATTTATGAAGCTATATAGAGTGGATTTGTATAATTCATTTACTTGTTAAAGGTGTGTTTTTTTTTTTTTTAATAAAAGATAAAAAACATAAAACAAAGGAAGGAAAGAAAGAGGAGAAAAAAAAAAGAAAAAAAAAAAGTAGTGCCCCTACACTACTCAAACGCCCACGCCCACATCCTAGTCCTCAACCCTTAGCCCTTGGGTTCAACATTTTGTATATTCACTAAACTGTCGAATTAATATCTGAGGCCAAAACCGTATTCAGTAGACAGTAGAATTACTATCTGAGGCAAAAAAACGTAGTCTTTAGACTGCAGCTATTGTACCGCAAACCACTCAATTTTTCATTGCACTGTAGGATATATAACTGAGAGAAAAAACGTATATTTTCTACACTCCGGCTAGTGTGCAGCACACAACAGAATTTTTCACTGCACTGTAGGATATATAACTGAAAGAAAAAACGTATATTTTCTACAATCTGGCTACTGTGCAGCACACGACAGAATTTTGCACTGCGCTTTAGTATATATGACTGAGAGGAAAAAAGTAGTCTTTAGACGGCGGCTATTGCACCGCAAACCACTCAATTTTTCACTGCACTGTAGGATATATAACTGAAAGAAAAAACTTATTTTCTAGACTGACGCTACTGTACAGCACACGACAGAATTGTTCACTGCACTGTAGTGTATATATAAATGAGAGGAAAAACATAGTCTTTGATTGGCGGCTATTGTACCGCAAACCACTCAATTTTTCACTGCACTGTAGTATATATAACTGAGAGAAAAAAAAACATATTCCCTAGACTGACGCTACTGTACAGCACACGACAATTGTTCACTGGACTGTAGTATATATAAATGAGAGAAAAAACTTATTCCCTAGACTGCACTACAGATCCCAGCAAGCCAAGGTACAGCAGCAGCAAGAGCAAAAATGAGTACTGAGAGGACTTTGGGCAATTTCTTTGGGGTCTTTGTGGACCACGTGCTGTCCCTTCTGCCACCAGTCGCTGTGCACAGTGTGCAGCCAAGATGGCGGTAGCTGCACTACAAGTCCCAGCCAGCAGCCAGGAGGAGACCCAAAAAAAGGTGCTTGTAGCCCTTGAAAGGGCTGTTGGGTTATTTGAGAATGATTCCTGCCTAACCAACATCTAAATTGAGGCCCTAGCACTCTCCCGGACAGACAGCAGCTCTATCCCTAATCTCATGCAGGCGGCGTCTGACGCGAGCAGCGCGGGACCAGATTCTTATATTCCCAGGTCATTGTAGGGGTCCCACGTGATGCTAGGAGGTACCAAAGACCTGCATGTTGATTGGCTGAGAAAAGGCGCCTAACATGCAGGAAGAGGAAGATGCCATTTCCTCGAGGACCGCCATATGTACGAATACCCTAATGCTCGAAAGAGCATGTTCGCTCATCTCTAATTATAGCCTAATAGCTACGTTCTAGCCCATAACAGTAGAAGAAAGAGCCTTTTTCAAGGCCAAAAAGTTACTACCTGAAAGATATGTGGCATAGTATTGGACATGAGTGCTCTCATCTTCAAGTTTACAATTCGTACTTGGGTTTTTATAGTACATGACAACATCAGTCTAAATTCAGTTCTGTTCCATTGTTCTAATTTCTAAGACTTTTTTTAAAAAGAGAAGGGGCTGCAGAGCACCTAAAAGAAGTCCTGAGCACCAAAGAGAACGGGTGAAGAGCGGGTGGAAGGAGAGTGGGTGGTGTTTGTGCAAAGAATCAGGCAGGATACGTAATCATTAGAGATGAGCGAATCTATTCGCCGCTTCGTAGATTCGTATCGAATCTTGGGATTTTTCAGCTGCGAAGCGAATTCGAATATTAGGTGATTCGCTTCGCTTTTGTACGCATTCACTACGTAGTGTGTCCTATAAATTATACGCTATTCTACGTATAATTTAGTTACTCTATACACTGTTGCGTACGAATTCAATTCAACGATGCAGACTCCTTCCTGGTAGTTCCGCCCCTTTCTCCAGCGTGGGAGGATGACAAGGCAACTCAGGAAATTAAGTTGCGCATTTGTGCGCCTCATCCCTTTTTCCCCCTTTTCAGGTTATTTGGGGAGCCCCTTAAAAGAGGGTTTTTTAAGGAACCTTTGCTGCTTTTTTTTTTACCTATTTGGATTACAATTTTACCTATGTGGATTACAAATTGCGACTGAGTTTGGGACTCTGCTCCAGTTCTATGAAAAGCGTCAGAAGAAAAGAGACTTAAACGTGTCCGTGAGCATACTAAGTAGGTGATATTTAAAATTTTTATATTATACCTATAATAATGTATTTGCACTTTACCATATATATGTCTCGAATATTCGCTCTGCCTCTGAGGAGTGCATGCCGCGGCCTCTCCTCGTACGTGCCTGCGTATTACGTAATCGCTTAGACAATAGTAAGCTGAGATTCGTAAGTATTTGTACGCTCATGCGTACGTCTTCTAAGAAGTTGCGTACATTTTGTAAATGAACGTTCGTTATTAGTGAGCAAATGTTCGCTAATAGCACATAATAACGTATATTTTGTACGCAAATAGAACAAATATATTCGTCGAATATACGAATTTTAGGAAAAGTTCGGCGAATGTTCGGCGAATATTTTTTGAATGATTCGCTCATCTCTAGTAATTATGAATAATGTGAAACATGTTAATATTCCATTGAATGGTATACATTTGAGTTACTGTAAAGCTATAGATGCACACTTCTTAACTTTTTTAAATTGAAGGACATGCAGTAAGGTTCTGCAAACTAAGGAAGTACCTATCTGCAAAGTATCACATTTTCAAGCACCTAGATCCAAGCAGATTGAAAGCAAAGTTTTTTAGCTGCATGAAATCTGAAAAATCAGATCAATCACATGGGATTATTATGCAGTGCTTCGTGTGCAATGCCTCCTGTTCATCGATGTGCCAGTTATTGTCGCAAACTGAAAAGGACAAAATCCTTGAAGAGACATTGGATTATCACTCTGGCAGATCACTATGTGCCTAGGCGGAGATGTCAGCACTGTTCAACTTTGTGTGTCTGGGTGGCTCTGAGAACAACAATGAACTGGAATGACAGCAAGGCGGATCATCTGATTAAAAGAATGGATCATAGAGATATATTCTGTACTGCAAGTGAAATTGGGTGTCACATCCCAAGCCTAGGGCAGCAAACAGTGCCTACACAAACTATCAGAAGGCAAACCATGACCTATTCATACAAGACTGTTGTGTCTGCAAATACAAATTAAACACATCAGAACAAACAAATCAGAACATTTCAATTAAGCAAATAACAGTATTAGGACTCATGCACACAACTGTTGTTTGGGTCTGCATCCAAGCCGCAGACCCATTCACTTCAATGGGGCCACAAAATATGCGGACAGCATTCTGTGTGCTGTCCGCATCCATTGCTCTGTCCAGTGGCACCGCAAAAAACTAGAACATGTCCTATTCTTGTCCATTTTGTGGACCATGGGCCGCTCGTTTCAGTTCGCAAATAATAATAGTAATATTTATTTATATAGCGCCACCATATTCTGCAGCGCTTTACAAATTCATATGGTTCATGTACAAAACAAAAGACATCACAATGTAACTGGTTAATATACAGGGAGTGAGGGCCCTGCTCGCAAGAGCTTACAATCTATCAGGAAATGGGGGTGATACATAAGGTAGTTGATTGTGATATGTAGTAATTGAGCCATTATTGTACAGAAAGCAGTGGTGTAGGCCGATCTGTTTTGGATGTAGGACTGTTAGAAGATTGAGTTCAGGCCTGAGAAGTTGGTGGGTGAGAGGCGGAACAGTCATTTTAGGAAGCTTGATAAGCCTGCCTGAAAAGATGTGTTTTTAAGGCACGTTTGAAGGTAGGGAAGTTGGGGATTTGATATTCTGGTGCAGCTCGAGAAAAGTCACTAACAGAACAGAGAGCATGAGTAGGGTGGTAGACGGAAATGAGAGAGGAGATGTATGGAGGTGCAGCACTGAGGAGAGCTTTGTGGGTGAGGGTGAGAAGTTTGAACTGTATTCTGTGGATGGGCAACCAGTGAAGTGACTGGCACAGCCTAGTAGCATCAGTATAGCGAGTGCACAGATAGATGAGCCTGGCTGCAGCATTTAGGACATGAAGGGGGCAGAGTTTAGTGACAGAGAGGCAAATTGCGGAACACACACGGCAGGCATCCATATTTTGCGGATACGCAAATTGTGGACTGCAAAACATGGCGCAGTTGTGTGCATGAACCCTAAAAATCAACTCTTTGCAGTTACCCTATGCGGTCCTTTTCAGCATTAAATGATGTAATACCTCTTTTCCAGTTAGCTAAGTAACAACTACTTCTCCTAAGCCCCCCCTTCCCCATATAAAGAGTATGTATTATTTTGGACACTAAAAAAAGAGGTTTTAAAGGGTGGACTGTCACTTTAATTTTGCAACTTGCTCACATCTCTATGCTGTGACCACTTAGACCTGTACTTATTACCTATAATGTGGCTTAGCAGAGAGATGTACTGATCAGAACATGGCCATCAAAAGGGCATGCGGAGTTTACCTGTTCTCCATCTTATGCTCTACAATTAAAAATAACACTATAAATTAATTGAATTACTGTTTAGGATATTATTATATATAAATATTATTTCTCCTTGTCTTAAATTGACCAGTAATGTGCCTTCAATGGAGGCGGACCAAGTGTCTACAATGGAGCTTTGGGGTCCGTCTCTGAACGCCTTCTTATTCTGATGTAAAAGCTCTGTATTTTTATGAGGCCACCACCAGGGGGGGTGATTACGGCTTCCATTTTAGTCAATTGTAACTGCATAAATTCCTATACATTGAACCTAATAAAATATTCAAATTGTATATGGATTCATTGTAAATTTGTGGAAAAATACTCTGTTTTTGTTTATGTAACTTAAAGAGTAACTACACTTTTTTTTTTTTTTCAATTTTTGATATGTCATAGGGACATAGCAGAAGTGTTGATCGGCGGGGGTCCCAGCTCTGAGACCCCCAACGATCGCTAGAACAAGGGGTCAGAAGTGTTCAACCGAGCACAGCTTCTCCTTGCTGCTGAGCACCAGACTGCAGACAATTTCAATAGAAAGTGTAAGAGTTCGTCCACAGTCTCAGCGCTCAGCAGGAAGGTGGAAGCAGTGCATGACTGAGCGCTTCTGACCCCTCATTCTAGCGATCAGTGGGGGTCTTAGAGCTGGGACCCCCACTGAGCAACACTTCTGCTATGTCCCTATGACATATCGAAAATTGAAAAAAAGTGTAGGTACTCTAACATAAAATATTCCTCAGTTCACCAGTAAGATACATTACATAGGACTTTGCAGGTATTGCTGCCCCCTCTTTTTGGTGTAGGGATTGTAAAATCATCAAAACGGTGTCATATGTATTCTGTGTTGATTTATGATGTTATTTTGGTTTATGCCCTGCTGATTTATGTGTGAACTCTGCTGTAAGGACATTAGATGGTATCTAATGATATCAAATAAATTATAGATTATTCAAAGTCACTACATCATTTTAATGTCACTGTGCTATTTATCAAATGAAGCCAGCTGGAATGCCCAGAAAGTAAAGCCACCCAGCAACATGCCTGCAATAAAACTACTGTTCTCATCATCAACAAACACAGTGACTAATACTCTGGAAACACGTGAAATAAGGTGATAAAGTACTGTAGAGCTGAACATATATTTATTATACAGTAGTGCATTATTCTCTTCAGTTACAAGTCCTTCAAAGTGAATTAAAAGCAATTTAGCAACTATTCTGATTGTGTCGAATAGCCTTGATTAGAAATATCCTACTGCTTGTGTCTCCAGGTTTGCAAACTACAAGTCACCATGCATATTACCAACATGCACAAAATGGTAAGATATTTTTACGTAATCAATATGAGATCGGTGGGGGTGATCTGACAGCCAGCACCCTCACAAATGTTACAGCTGTGGCTCATGGCTGCCTCTGCTCCGCTCACCGGTCTTGGTCCCCTGGATTCCGGCAGCACATGCCTGATTCCTGCTCTCTTTCTCTTCCCAGGGGCCCCAGCTGCCGAGGTAGCTTTATCCCTCCACAAAAAGCTATACCCTGCTCGTTGGATCAACTTCCCCTTTTCAGCCTGTAGAGCATGAGCACAAGCCCCTGCCTTCCAACTCTTAACCTAGTACCCTAGTTCCCTCAAGCCAATGGCTGGTGACTCGGTACTAAGGGTTACAGAAAGGGAGTCTGTCACCTCATTTTCACTTATATAACTAACAGAACTGCCCCAAAGAAGATTGCAGACACATCCCAGACATACCTGTGTGCACTGTGTGCCTTTATTCCATGTTCAGAAAAAACAATTTTATTCTGCAGGAAAACAGCTCCCAAGTGCCCGACTGAAAGTGAAACTAAAAACAGCTTTCTCTCCTGACTTGATTTCTAACAGCTATATTTTCTGATGTACTGGAAATAATTGCTATCCATGCTGCTGGCAGCGATGCGATGCAGGCCTCTTCCAGCCTGTGTCCCGCGCTGTACGGCTCAGGCGGCGCAATGACCTCATCGCGCCGCGCCTGAGCCGGCCTCTGATAGGCTGCAAGCCTAGTGCCTGCAGCTATCAGAGGAACGGGCAGGGGAGACACCTCTCCTCCCCTGCCGCAGTAAATACAGGCATCTGTATCGCCATCCTGAGGACAGCAATACAGATGGCTATGGAGATGAGTGCTTCCACAATGGAAGCGCTCATCTCCCTCTGCCCCGCCACCGCCCGCAATTATGCGCAGGGCCGCGCCGCACCTGCCTAATTGGTGGTGCGGCCTGCAAGGGGGGACTGGACCGGCCCATGGAGGGCAGCGGCCCTTCTGGCATTTGCTAGAAGTGACAGACGTCCAGTCCGGCCCTGCTATGCTATGATTTTGGTATCATTTGAAAGCTTGGAATTCCAGCTTCCAAAGACGGTCAGAACCATTTTTCTATCTGCTACCAATCCCAAGATATGAGCAGCTAAAGCAGCCCTCCCCCCTTCAGTCTGGGGGTTTGCAGCAGCAGCAGAGCTGGGCACTTGGTAACTGTTTTCCAGTAGAATAAAAGTGCTTTTCCTGGACATGTAATACAGACACACAGTGCACACAGGTACAGTATGTCTGGGATGTGTATGCAATCTTCTGTGGGGCAGTGCTCTTAGTTATATTGATGAAAATGAGGTGACAGACTCCCTTTAAGGCACCTCTTCTAATGTTTACTGGATTTTCACCCTTCACTGCCTGACCTGACCATTGTCTGACCACCATATTGACCCTTCACTGCCTGCCCAGACCTTGGATTGTTTATCAGATTGTCCGTGCTCTACCTGCCCTGACCTTGGCCTATTCCTGACTACTTACTACTTTGCCTTATCTTATGGTGCTCAGCAGGTGGCAATCACACAGAAACTACTCCAGGAGGCAGTGGCCTAGCTAGAACTGACTGGCCCCACAGCAAATTTGTTATTCCCCCCCCTTTTTTTTTATAAATTAAACCTTTGAAAAAAACAATTTGCCTTTGTATCGTCCAGGTCAGGAAGGGCATTCTTTGATATGAGGCAGGGGCCAGGGCACAGATCTGCTGAATTTAAATGAAAGAAGCGGTGGCGTGCTAAGATGTTTGGCACCTGGGGTGGGTCTTTTCTCTGGCACCCCCCCCCCCATACTCTGTAAAACATTGTGCCCCTCACAGCTGTTATGCCTTCATTTTCTCCCCCTCACAATAGTTATGCCCACATTGTGCCTCTCACAGTAGTTATGCCCTCATTGTCTCATTGTGCCCCTTCACAGTAGCAATGCCCTCTCTGTGCCCCCTTCACAGTAGTAATGCCCCCTCTGTGCCCCCTTAGTGTTAATAAAATAAAAAGAACAGTATTCACCTTGACCCATTCCTGATGATCAGATCACCTTCCAGCCTCCCCTGCAGGCACAGATCACACTGCAGCACAGGGCTGAATGGTGCAGCAAACAGCAGACGGCTTCTGGAGGAAGGAAGAAGTGCAGGGAGCTGAACGATCAGTAAGTGAAAGGACTGCCAGCTCTTCTGCACTCTAGCAATGGGCGCTTTCATCTGTATTGATGGAAGTACTCATTGCTTTTGGCACCACCCCTAAAAGCTGGCTCCCAGGGCAGACTGCCCCCCACTGCCTTCTTCCTGCAGGGCTGCACCTTACCTTTCTGCTGCCTGAGGAGAAAACTGAAATAGTGCCCACCCTCCCATCCTCAGGATAGGTCATCAATATCTGACTGACAGGTATCAACACACGGCACCCGCCAATCAGCTGTATGTATGAGTGCCGCTTCCTCTTCATTACCCTGCCCATTATCTCGGAGTCGCAGTAAATACAACTACTCTTTCCATTCACTTGAATGGAGCAGGTCAGGGGGTTGCTAGGGTCTCAAAAGATACGGGGCCCAAGCCCCAATGAATATGGCCCAATCTCTAAGTCGCCAACCCCTTCCCCCACCCACCGCATTTTGCTGTAGTCGCTATACAGCAGCACATACCTCACATCCAGTGCCTCCTAGGTGACGTCTCCTCTGATGTAGATCCTCTCTATCATCATCTCTGAACCTGGAGTTCCTACAGTGTTATCGTGATGCTCACTGTGCCCCTCAGTACCCCCAAATACTATCCTGAAGAAAAAGGAGTGCCCCCATAGTAATAGTGCTCCTCATAGTCCCACCAATAGTAATCCCCGTCTAGAGTGCCCTCATTAGTAATACTGCACCCTACAGTGCCCCCATTAGTAGAAGAGTCCTCCAGTGTTAATAATACCCTCACAGAGCCCCCAGTAGAAATAAGGCTGCCCTATTGTTCTCCCAGTGGTGATAAAGCTCTTTATAGACCCCTCAGTCCCCCATAGTGCTCTTAGTAGAAATAAGACATATCTATAAGTCCCTCCTATAGAGCCCCCAGTAATAATAAGAATGTCCCTGGATTTTCAGTGCCCCCTCTAGTTATATTCCTCCCTCCACCATAAAGTCCCATGTAAATAACATCACACCATCTCTCCTGTCCCCTCTAAAATACAGTCCTATGTAAACAACATCACTCCCCTACCTTCAGCCCCTCCAACATACAGTCCCATGTAAATACCACGATTTCCCTCACTCCGCCATAGAGTCCCATGTAAATAACATCACACCATCTCTCCAGCCCCGTCCAATGTATGTAACATCCTTCTCTAATTGCAGCCCCCTCCAACATACAGTCCCAAGTTAATAACATCACTCCCTCCCACAGCCCCCTCCAACATACAGTCCCATGTAAATAACATCACTCCCTCCTATAGCCACCATCAACATACAGTCCCATGTAAATAACATTACTCCCTCCTATAGCCACCATCAACATACAGTCCCATGTAAATAACATTACTCCCTCTTATAGCCACCATCAACATACAGTCACGTGTAAATATCATGACCTCCTCCCCAGCCACCTCCAATGCACAGTTCCATATAAATAACATCCCTCTCTTCAGCCCTAACATACAGTCCCAGTTAAATAACTACAACTCCCAGCATTGCTCTGCCTCTCCGTTCACTTACCTCTCCTCATGCAGCAGAGCTTACCACAGCATCTTTCCCCAGGTCTTTGCCTTCTTCAGCTATGTCCTCTCCTGCACTGGTCACTTCATACCACTGCCTGTTTTACTGGTCACATGACCTGTGATGTCACCACAGGTCCTTCATCTGTTGCAGTACTTTAGATTCAATTGTATTGCCGTCCGGAGGAGGTCAATACAATTGTATCTATCTGGCAGGCAGGGCATTCAGGTCCTGGGACAAAACATCAGGGGCCCAGGCCTGAATGTTTTAGCCTGGTAATGCCCCTGGAGCAGGTACTTATAATGAACTATGCCGCTGCAAAGGAACCTCGCAGTGTAAAGAACAGGAAGCAGTGGACACATGGAGCACCACCTTTCTCTTCAACAGTTGATCATCGGGGGTGCCGGCTGAGGATAGATCATCACTATATACAGACTGCACAGCCCCTTTAGGTCATCAATATCAGATCGGTGGGGATCTAACACCTGTCAAACCCACTGATCAGCTGTTTGGTGAGCAGATGTAATTACAAGTATGGCTGTGTCTGTTCAAGTGAATAGGACACAGCCGTCCCATAGAAGTGAATGGGGACGCCATCCTTGTAATTACACTGCTTGCTGCTGCAAATGCTGCATTGAGCAGGTAAGACAGAGCAGAGAAGACAGCACTAATATTAGCACTGCGTCTCTTCAAACAGCTGATCAGCGGGGGTACCAGAAGTTGGACTTCTGTCGATCTGATATTGATGACCTATCCTGAGGATAGGTTATCAACAGTATAAAGTGGACAACCCTTTTAAGTATATATGCAGCACAGACTGCCAAAGGAGGCAACAAATTCATGAGAGGCCTATGCCTCAAATTCAATTTGTTGCATACTCTGGCAGGACAGAGGGAATCAAGACTGGTGCTTAAAACATCGTCTTAATTGTCCATATATAATAACAGCATTACTACTAAAATCTAGATATTTAGGACATTTTTTAAACAAGTATCTCTCTCAGTATCAGTGTCCTAAATATCTGGATAGGAGTAGTAGTGCTCTTATTCTTTATATAGAAGTGTTGATTTTATTGAGTTTATTTTTAGCAATAAAAATGTAAAGTAAATGAACAAAAGAGAAATCTATATCTAATCAATATTTGGCATTGCTATCCTTTGCCTAAGGGCTCTTGCACACGACTGTTGAGTGATTTGCGGTCCGCAGATTGAGGATCTGCAAAACATGGATACCGACCGCGTGCATTTTGCAGAACGGAAGGGCCGGTCCCTAATAGAATAGTCCTCTCCTTGTCCGTAATGCGGACAATAATAGGACATGTTTTATTTTTTTGCAGAGCGACCATGCGGACATATGGACACAGAATGGAAACAGAGTAATTTCTGCCCTTAAAAACTATCTCAATTCTTCTAGGTACACTTGCACAAAGTCAAGAGTTTTATAGGATTATAATTAGGTGCATGATTAACCAGTTATACAAAAAATGATAATAATCTTCATTTTATATGTAGGTTAAAAGAGTCATTAACTGAAATAGAAACAGCTTTGTTGGAGTCTTAAAACTGAGTGAGGAAATGCCAAACTCTGCTACTCTGTGGAAGACAGTTTCAAGTCACACGACAGGTCATACACCATAGCAAGACAGAGCCCACCAACAAGATGAAGGTAGTTATATACTGCATCAGCAAGGCCTCTATTTAAAGCAGACTAGGATTTCAGGATTTGGTGTTCAATCTCTTTTGAAGAAGAATAAAGCAGGCAATGTTGAGGACCACAGTGGTCAGCCAAAGAAACTTAGTGCAGCAAATTAAAAATACATCATACTTGCTTCCCTTTGAAATCTTAAGATGTCCAGCAGAGCCATCAGCTTAGAACTAGCAGAAAGCAGTGGGACCCAGGTAGACCCATCTACTGGTCAGAGACGTCTTCATGGAAGAATTCATGCCCAAAAGTGGTCATAATAGAAGAATTGCAACCAAAGAGCTAAAAAATTGCAGCCAAAGAGCAGAAAAATGGCAACAGTTGCTACTGACTGATGAGTCAAAATTTGAAATATTTGGCTGTAATAGAAGGGATAGAGAGCAGTTCATCCATTGTGACATTTTGCAACTCATGGGATGAGGAGGTGGAGAAAACGTGGCATTCTCAGTTTTGGCTGTTGAACAAAAATGCTGTCTTTGATTAAAAACAAACAAAAAAAACTTGAATATAAAGATTTGAAAGTGGTTTTACCCAAGAGATTGTGAGTAGCAATCACGTGGTTCACTGCACTGAAATGGTCAGGGGTATGTAACAAGGGTATGTTACAGGGTTGGGGCACAGTCTTGCCCTTTTTGCAAGGAAAGCCGTATTCCTTGCAGTAATTATGGGTTACTTATTGACCCTGTTGCAGTGTCAATACCACATATTTGAACTGTTGACTGCTGTTAAAACATCCACATTGCTATTATGTTATGTTCATGCATGACCTTACAACTCCCAGCACTTGAGTGTGCCATGTAACTTGCACCCATGATGATATGCCATGTTGTAATGATTTATGATTCACCATGTACTGTGCCTTTAAACCTATGTGAAAAACCAGTCTGGGAATAGTAAATGTATTGTAAATGCAATACTGTAGGTCAGATGCCCCTGTGTGTATTGAGACTGTGGTGGGAATGTATCATTTTGATGTCACGGGCAGACTGTTGCAGCGTACTGACACTCTGAGGGAGTCATATGCCTTGGGCAGGATGTGATGAACATTGCAGAGACTGCACTAGAGACAAGGGAAAATGACAGGTGTATTGTATACTACATGAATATAATGTAAATGCAATTACTACAGACCAATTGTATTATCACGATTGGATAATATCTGCAGATTATGAGATCTTTTGGAGCATTTGACTTCATAAGCATAAGGTCCTTCAGTAGGTAGTGAGGGAACTGAGAGACAAGGCAGAAAAAGCATAAATAGCAGTGTTCTGACTGCATGGCCAGAAAAAGTAAGAAGTATGCAGTGGGTCCCCGTGAGAACCAGTATGAAGGATAGGAGTGGAGGTGTGAATGGGAGTTGTAGTAGTCACGGTGTCCTACCTCAGGCTATTGCCCCTGGGGTCCATTAAAGTGAAAATGATGTTGTAATCTGTAGTGTGGTGCAGCATAATGATGAGACCAGTTTTGGTGTAACAGATCCACAGCACTTTACTGATCCAGGTCAGCAGGTGATCCACACAAGCACTATTCATGTGAAATGCAGTCTTTACAGTCGATTTAAGTAATTCCTAAAGGTTGCATATGGAGGGTAGCTTCTCTCTCTCAATCAGACTGGTCAATTTCTCCTCTTCCCGACATAAAGGGATGCATTTTCTCTATCATCAGATACATATAAGTATATGATATCCACAGTATCTTCAGAGGAATACAGTCTCTGAACAGGGGCACCTTCCTGTCCTTTGGTTTTTCTGGGCGGCTTGTAGCTTATAGAGTTCCCACCACATGCAGAGGAGGCTATAGCCAGATTGACGACAATTACCTTCCTGGCCAAAGTAGTCTGCAATCCCTTGGTGTCTTCTGTGGATCTTTCCCCTTCTGAGGGCTGGCACATAAACTTCTTGCAGTCTGTAGGGGAATAGAATCTCCCTACAGGAGCTGCTCCTTGCTGCGCTGAGGTGTTCTCTCCTCAGCAGGAAGCCATTTACTCCAGAATCTTTCTCCTAGAGAGAAGGGTGGAGTCAGGCTTGACTAGCCTCATGGGACCTCCTACTCCCTATACAACCTTATAGAATTTGTAGTGCACATAATAGGATACTGTAGAATACTGGTGTTCTGGTCCAATAGATGCTGAGTCCCTGGACCTATCAGGTTCTGATCCAGAGGCTCAGCACTCTCTTTAAATCCCCCTGGCAATACACCCTTACCAGTTATAGGTTTACTCCCTTGCTGTGCCTGTTTGTCTGTACGTATTGGATTGTTTGTTATTTTGACCTCGGCTTGCCTCTGACCTCCCTCTGTCTAGTGATACTGTACCATGCTACACATCTGGTTCTGACTTGGCTGTTTTGAGTATGTCCTCTGATTTTGTACCATATTGGCCTCCTGGTTTTGAAATATTTTAGTACGACCTGTCTCTGTAGTGGTTGCATCGCTCTGTCTGTCTGGCACTTAGCAGTACAGAGAACGTCGGCCAGTTGCGGACTTGCCTGCTTAGGACTTGCACTGCAAGTAGATGGGAAAGCATTTTCAAGCTAAATTTATGTTTTATCTCTTGTAGCTCCAACTGTCAGGGAGGAGTTTTCCCCTGGACCATGGGATGACCACTCAGTATGGGTGTCCAGTAAGTACAAATCCCAAACTGACCATGTGTGGCCTTCTCAGTGAGCAGTTCAAAGAAAAAAAAAGGCTCAATACAGATACATGTCACTGAATAACTTGTTCCAGTACATATACCAAATATATAATGACATGCAATTGCTAAAGTATTCTGATCCAGTTGCTGGTTTGAAAGTTTAGAATTTTTTTCGTGGGACAACCACTTTAACTCAATCATACTAATTGTATTACTGTTTCCACCCCTACAGATATCTCCACTGACTTTGAATTAGAAGCAGCCTTACGCCGATTTAAGACCAGGCTCCATGCTGCCTCCCAGCTTATTCGCAGCCTGCAGCTGGAGCTCAGGGAAATGCAGGACATGACGGCCAGAAGTCGGCAAAGGACGGCGTAACCTTTTTTTTGTCCTTTCTTTTATTTGTTATATATTATTTATTATTGGTA
>ONZH01027922.1:0-99043 GCA_900303285.1 Rhinella marina | reverse complement strand
GGTGTTTAGCACTCATATGCCTGCGCATGCTGGTGGTGGTTAGGCTAGTAGTGGTGGCACCCCTGCTGATCCTGGTGTGGCACAGGTTGCACACCACAGTCCGTCGGTCATCCTCACTTTCTTTAAAGAACCTCCAGACTTGCGAACATCTACGCCTCGCCACAGGAGCTTCACTATGTGAAACAGTTGCTGCTGATGCACCAGCTCTGGCCCTGCTTCTCCCTCTGGCCACACCACTGCCTCTTCCAACCTGTTCTGGTGCAGCACTCGCCTCCGCCTCAGAAGCACTGTCTTCACTCGGCTTATCAACCCAGCTTGGGTCAGTCACCTCGTCATCCTCCGATTCCTCAGTCTGCTCCCCCCTTGGACTTCCTGCCCTGACAACAACTTCACCACTGTCTGACAACCGTGTCTCCTCATCGTCCGACACCTCTTTACACACTTCTTCCACTAAGTCAACAATGTCATCACCCACAGACTGCGACAGTTGGAAAACTTGGGCATCGGGAAAGAGGTCAGCAGCAACCTGAGAAGTGGTTTGTGACTCTGGGAAGGGTCCAGAAAACAGTTCCTCAGAGTATGCCGGATAGCATTCCAAATTTTCCTGGGAGGGGGCAGACTGGGGGGAAGGAGGTTGAGGTGGAGGAGCCAGAGGAGTGCTCCCTTGGGTAACGTGGGTGGACTGCGTGGAAGACTGACTGGTGGACAAATTACTTGAAGCATTGTCCGCAATCCACGACATCACCTGTTTGCACTGTTGTGGTTTCAACAGTGCTCTACCACGTGTCCCTGTAAGTTGAGACATGAAGCTAGGGAGTGTAGCTCTGCGGCGTTCCCCTGCTCCCTCATCAGCAGGTACTGTCTCACCCTGCCCAGGACCATGGCCTCTGCCCCCTGCAGTAATTGAATGCCCACGCCCACACCCTCGTCCTGGACCCTTAGCCCTGGGGTTCAACATTTTCTGTATATAAGTGTATTATATATACCAAAAAAAAAAATGGGCCTGCTGTACTGAAACCCACAAACTTGTTCAATCTGAACAAGTTAATATATAGGTGGATAAGTTAGAGCAAAATTGCGTATTTTATTACGTACTGTGCAGTATGGAGCAATTACACTGAAACTATTAGATTAGGCAGCCTTGGTCTGCTTAAGTACACCTCGGAAAAATGTTGCACTCAGATTTTTCTAATGTAGATGTATCAGTTAGAGCAAAAGAACTTTTTTAATTACGTGACATACAGTATGGGTCACCTGGACAGAAAATACGGATTGTGGTTTGTGGTGACTGGACAGCTGAACTGTGACACACAGAATGGTTCCACATAGCTGTATGAAATGGATTTGTATCACTGAGATAAAACAACAAAAAAACAAAGTTTTTTTTTGGTGTGTTTTTTTTTAACGTGACGTGCAGAATATATCAGAGAGCAAACTCAGCTCCTGCTGACTGTGGCTATTTTCACTGCACCCCGGAAAAATGTCGCACTCAGATTTTTCTAATGTAGCTGTATCAGTGAGAGCAAAAGACCTTTTTTAATTACGTGACGTACAGTATGGGTCACCTGGACAGAAAATATGGATTGTGGTTTGTGGTGACTGGACAGCTGAACTGTGACACACAGAATGGTTCCACACAGCTGTATGAAATGGATTTGTATCACTGAGATAAAACAACAAAAAAAAACAAAGTTTTTTTTTGTGTGTTTTTTTTTAACGTGATGTGCAGAATATATCAGAGAGCAAACTCAGCCCCTGCTGACTGTGGTTATTTTCACTGCAACACAGAAAAATGTCGCACTCAGATTTTTCTATATCACTGAGAGAAAAAAAAACCTATTTGCAGTCTCCCTGCAAACTGCTGCATATATGGTGATAGCTGCACTACTAGTGCCAGCCAGCCCAGCCAGATGGAGACAAAAAAAAAAGTGTCTTGTAGCCCTTAGAAGGGCTGTTGGGTTCTTTTGAGATCACTCCTGCCTAACAGAGAACTAAATCCAGGCCCTAACACTCTCCCTGAAACGCAGTAGGTCCCTAACGACATCCAGACAGCCTCTGAGCCGAGCACCGCCGGACGTCACTAGTATATTCCAGGGTCACCTGATCTGGCCAGCCAACCCCTGCTATCGACATGTAAGGCCCCACGTGATGCTGGGGGGTACCGCAGAGTCTCCTGGCTAGTGATTGGCTGAGTTATAGGCGCCAAAAATGCAAAATGCGGGAGATGCCATTTCCTCGAGCATGGCAAGATGCTCGTCCGAGCATCGAGCACATACGAGTACCCTAATGCTCGAACGAGCACTAAGCTCGGACGAGCATGCTCGCTCATCTCTACTAAACAACAAAAGTGTTCCCATTCTTTATGGGCGGCAAGGTGGCACCATAGACGGGTGCCTCCCTTCACCTACCCGACCCTTTCCCAAACAGACTTGATGATGTTGAGATCAGGGCTCTAGGGAGGAAGGGTTGTAATATGTTCACTTCCAGGACTCGTTGTTCTTTACACAACTCCATTTTCTGAAAATCTAGCTGCTTGTCTGTCCACCCGTCTATCAACAAATAACCTGGCTGCCAAGAAAATAAAAAATTGTGTACAAAAGTACCTAGAAATATTCATGCTGTTTTTTTTTTAAATTATGATTTTTATTAAAGGATAATTTTTTGTATACAATTATAACATAAAGTACAGTATACATATGTATTCGCAATACTGTGTAGAAGCAATAGATTACAAATAGAATCTACAGTATTATCTTATGAGTACATGTCGTTTATAAACACAATAGCTAATGCCTTAGAGGCCAATGGAGTACAATAGCTACTAGTAAGATATCAAAGAACCATAGCTGGTAAAACATTTCCAGTAAGGCCTAGGAAGGCCAGAGATTACGGCCGATTGGGCCAAACCACACATATAGACTGACAAAAAAAGAAAAAACAACATAAAAGACTCCAGACTAGACAGGACACAAGAGGTATTAAAACTAAAGGAAAGGGAAAAAGTTCAAACCAATAAAAACTCTACACGTCAGCACAGGAGTAACGATCCCATAGCTTCCATACGTGGTCGAATCTAGCGATCTGACTGGTAATCATCGCCACGTGAAGTTCCATTCTTCTAATGTCGTTAAAGGGAACCTGTCACCTCCTTTAGGCAAATTAAACTGTAAACATTACCTTAATGTACAGACCAGTGTGATTCTAATGAAGGTCCTGATACTGAGAACTGCCTGCTGAAATTGTAGTAAATTGAACTTTTATTCCTCCTGCGCGAGCTTTTCCGAGTCATCTTGAAGTCAAGGGGGCAGCGGCCTCCTTGCTTCGAGTCAAGAAAGCCACTCCCCACTTCCCTGTGATAGACAGTTTGCCTGGGTGCCGGGGATCGCGCAAATCTAGCGCATGCGCGTTGCGCGATTTCTGACTGCGCGATCCCGGCCCCGGCTCTTCAGTTTGCCGGCGCTTCTGTGACCCCTTGCGTGCGGGGACGGCGGGCGCGCTCTCGCTTTGTAATGCGGCGCATGCGCAGAGACAGGAGAAGCGCCGGCAAACTGAAGAGCCGGGGCCGGGATCGCGCAGTCAGAAATCGCGCAACGCGCATGCGCTAGATTTGCGCGAACCCCGGCACCCAGGCAAACTGTCTATCACAGGGAAGTGGGGAGTGGCTTTCTTGACTCGAAGCAAGGAGGCCGCTGCCCCCTTGACTTCAAGATGACTCGGAAAAGCTCGCGCAGGAGGAATAAAAGTTCAATTTACTACATTTTCAGCAGGCAGTTCTCAGTATCAGGACCTTCAATAGAATCACACTGATCTGTACATTAAGGTAATGTTTACAGTTTAATTTGCCTAAAGGAGGTGACAGGTTCCCTTTAACCTTACAAATGAGGTCTTTATGAGTAGGTACTACACTTTTTTTCCAATAACTCGCTACTAGGCATCTCGCTGCCGTCAATATATGTAAGATAAGCGCCATAGCATATTTCTTTTGAGGCTTAGGGGGCATATTCAGAATATAAAAAAATGGATCAAGAGGGAATGTGATTCCCAGGACCTGATGTAAGGTGGTTTGCACTATTTTCCAAAACGGGCAGATTAAAGGACACTCCCAAAAAATATGTATAAGTGTACCTACATCCAACCCACATCTCCAACACCTATCCGGCACAGCAGGGTTCAAGCGATTCAGTAAATGTGGTGTGTGGTACCAAAACATTATTATTTTATAGATATTTTCTTTGTAAGAAATACATGAGGAGGTTACAGCGGCTCTCCTCCAAATTAAAGCCCATTCACTTGGTGAAATTGCGCGGTTAAGAATGGATTCCCACTTTGCCATATACGTATGCCGAACAGGTGTCGAAGACGAGGGCGCAGAAAGAATAAGATATATTGCAGATATAAGTCCTTTAGTAGAATCTGAAAGCTTACACAACTTTTCAAAGGCTGAGGGAGTAGATACCTGCTGGGACTTAAATACATCAGTGAGTAAATGTTGTATTTGTAAGTAATGATATCTAGCGGTCTCTGGTAGCTGGAAGGATGACTTAAGAACATCAAATGATAAAAGTCGCAAAGTTTTATAGTCTGTGATATCTGCAAATCTGAAAAGTTTATTAGTAAACCAAGGCTTAAAAAAGTCCGGAGAAATACTAGTTGGAAGCGCAGGAGTAAATAAAAAAGACATCATGGATGATTTCTCAGAAGCTAATTTAAAACGCTTATTGCATGTTTGCCAAATATGTAGGGTATGAGACATTGGTCCCAATAGCTGGCCTGCGCTCAAAGTCTGGGAAGAGGACCACAATAGAGAGTTGGGGTGGATAGGTGCCATCCACAATTTTTCTATCTCCATCCATCGGGAGTAAGCGTAGAGAGACGACATGCTGGGAGGCGTCTTAAGTGCGTAGCCCAGTAATACTTAGTAATATCAGGGACTGATAGTCCTCCATATGTCTTTAGAGCAAGCATTACACCACACGCTATTCTGTGCCTCTTCCCATTCCAAATAAATTGGAGTATGGCAGATTGCAGAGATCGTAATTCCCGCAGGGGTACAGGTACCGGTAGAGTTTCATACAAATAAAGTAGTTTAGGAAGTATGGTCATTTTAATCGCCGTTATGCGGCCAAAGAAAGAGACCGGTAGTGACTTCCATTTATTCATATGGGCTCTAAGGTTCTGGAATAAGGAGGGGAAGTTCATGTTATACAGGGAGGGGTAGGAAGGAGTTAGTTGAATCCCTAAATAACGGATGGACCTAGTACTCCAATTAAAATGAAAGTTGGATTGCAGTAGGTTTAAATCTGACGTAGGGACATTAAGTGGAAGGGCTTCCGTCTTGGTAGTGTTCACCTTGTATCCGGATAATCTACTATATTCCTGTAGGAGTTTGAAGAGATTTGGGAGAGTGGTATGCAGGTCCGTCAGAGTGAGAAGAATATCATCCGCAAATAACGAAACCTTGAAAGGTACATTATTAATCCTGACTCCATGGATGTCTGGGTGTAACCTAATGGCAGCTGCCAGGGGCTCAATACTTAAAACAAAAAGAAGGGGGGAAAGCGGGCACCCTTGCCTGGTGCCATTCCGAATTTGAAATGGACTAGACTGGGCATGGGGCATCTTAATAGTGGCAGTGGGATGTGTATATAGTGCACGGAGGGCCGTTAAAAAAGGGCCACGGTTTCCAAACGCCCCCAGGGCGGAGAACATATACGGCCAACCTAGTCTATCAAATGCTTTTTCAGCATCCAAGCTTAGCAGTAAAGCACGTTGCTTTTGCTTATTAATGATATCGATCAAGTTGATAGTTCTCCTTGTATTGTCTCCGCCCTGTCGGCACGGAACAAAGCCCACCTGATCCTTATGGACCAATTGCGGAAGCCAATAAGAGAGTCTATTAGCAAGGATCTTCGTAAATAGTTTCAAGTCTGAGTTGAGGAGAGCAATTGGTCTATAGTTAGAACAGTCCATTGGGTCTTTCCCGGGTTTAGGCAGTAATGTTATATAAGAATGCAGAATGGATTGGGGAATTGGAGCTCCCTGTAAAAAAGAATTAAATAAAGATAATAAATGCGGCATTAGAAGAGGTGTAAAGGATTTATAGTATAAATAGGGAAGACCGTCTGGGCCAGGAGATTTATTATTTGGAAGGCCCTTAATTACTTCTCCCAGTTCTTCAGCTGTAATCTGGGCGTTAAGGGAGGTTACTGCTTCTTGGGACAGTTTTGGTAAGCAGCATTTGTCTAGGAAAGAGGAGAAAAGCGCATGGCGGTCAGCCCGATCATTCGGAAGCTGATGAGGAAGGGAATACAGGGATGAATAATATTCCTGGAAGAGTGCAGAGATAGCAGCAGGGTCGTATAATATAGCTCCATCTGCCCTACGCAGTGCTGAGGGAGTGCCAAAGTGTTTAAGATCCTGTAACTGCCTGGCCAACATGGAATGTGGCTTATTTCCCCATGCATAAAAATGTTGTCTAGAATATAAAAGCGACTTTTCTGCCCTTGTGATGGCTAACTCCCTTAACCTAGCACGTAGCAGTACAATACGCCTCATCAAATGAGAAGAAGGCCAGGACATCAATTGAGCTTCCAATTCCCTTAGTTGGGCTGTGAGTGTCTTTTGACGCAGTGCCACATCCTTCTTTAGCCTGGAACCTAACGCAATGCACTTCCCACGAAAGACGGCCTTGTGCGCTTCCCACAGAGTAGAGACTGAGGACACAGAATCTTGGTTAAGAGAAAAGTATTCAGTAAGGGTAGCATGCAATTCTTGTTTAAGTTCCGGTCTAGATATGAGCATTTCGTTTAATCGCCAGTGACATTGTTTAAGATAATACCCAGATGTCTTAAGAGAGATTGAAATTGGGGCATGATCTGACCACGTAATGTTGCCAACCTCTGCATCTTGCAACATTCGGAGTGCGGGTATATTTCCAAAAAAATAATCAATACGCGTATGCGTCTTGTGCGGATTAGAATAAAATGTATAAGATCTGGCAGTCGGATAGTTGACCCGCCACAGATCATAAAGTGCATATTTTCGAATCAAACGTCTAAAAAGCCGTGAGATTCTACATTGGGATTGTGAGGGTGCAATACCCGTAGCCGTCATCCTATCCAGCCGCTCAGAAAACGCAAGATTGAAATCACCTCCCAAAATCAGTGCCGCAGGCAGGTACTTAATCAATTTCAAGAATACTCTGTTGAGAAAGGGAATTTGTGAAGTATTCGGGGCATAGAGATTACATAATATAAGTGGAGAGCCATTCAATGTAGCTTGGAGAATAACATATCTGCCCTCAACATCAGTGATGGCAGACTCAACCTGAATAGGACAGTTAGAGGAGAGAAGGATAGCCACTCCAGCCGACTTCTTGTTCGCAGAAGCAGCATACACGCGTGGAAATGATCTAGCCATGAACTTAAAAGATCCCTCCGCATCAAAATGGGTCTCCTGGAGGAAAACCACATCCGCCCTCTGGGATCGGCATTCTGTAGAAGCCAATCTTCTCTTAACATTAGAATTGAGGCCCTTCACATTCAAAGATATAAACTTAATCATGGTTAATGCATAGTGGGCGGGACATACTTGCCAATATAGCAGAGCGAGATTTCCACCAGGAGAACCCAATCCATAGCAATTGCAACAGGGATGTCCGGAATTTCCAGTGCGACCTAGACAGCACTGACTTAGTAGAGAAGGAGAAACAAACGGGAATAGGGAGAGACATAAGACACCACAGACAATTAAAACATGAATAATTTGTGACATTAGGCAAAAAAGCCCAGATAGGGGCCAACAAAAGAAGCCAAAAAAAGGCAAAACGCCCAAAACTCTCCTTCCATTTACTCCAGAATGAAGGAGGAGATAGAGGGCTAAAAAAAATTCCCTACTGATGGGAACGTGATTGGTCGCTCCCGGTGGCGGCGCACCCACAGGAGTATGAGTATGCGGACACCAAAGGAGTAAAAGAAAAAAAGAAACAACCAACGGGTTAGAAATACCAGTAGGTAACATCATTATAGATCCATAACTGAACAGCTGCTCAAGAAAAGAAAACCCGGGTACTAGGCCCAGGCAATATACAATAGGGGACAATTATGATAACTCTGCAGAAGTACAGAAAACTGGAACGGAAGATTTAAGATCCAGATCCAAAGGATCCATCTTGGGGTAGAGAGCGCTGCCTCTTTTGCCGGACAGCGCGCCACACCGGTGCGGGTGCTGGTGATGGCTCTGGAACTTCCCAGTCCTCTATTGGTGGAACCGGGACTCCCACAGCGGAGCAAAAATGTGGCAAGTCAGCATGAGATCTAATGCTAGATGTCTTCCCATTCACGGTGACAAGTAGGGCAAAGGGAAACCCCCATCTATAGGCAATTTTACGCTCCCGAAGGCTGGACAGCAGGGGTTGCAGGGCATGCCTCTTTTGCAAAGTCATCCACGAAAGATCCTGATACAGCTGCACCGGGGAACCATGGAAATCCACAGACTTCAACGTACGTGCTTTGGCCATAATCGACTCCTTCAGTTGAAAGTCGTGCACGCAGCAGATTACGTCACGAGGTTGTTGAGATGATGTTTTAGGGCGAAGCGCTCTGTGTGCCCGGTCTAGTTTGATGGTTTGAGGGGGGCTGGACCCCAATACAAGGTTGAAGAGATCTCCGAGAATGACCTGCAGGTTTTCCTCTTTATCAGATTCAGGGAGGCCTCTGACTCTAATGTTATTCCTGCGTCCCCTATTATCCAAATCCTCTAGGTGACGAGAGTTCTCCCTGATGGTACGGGCATGCTGCACTACAGTGGATTGAAGATGTGCAATATATTTGCGCGTATCATCGTGATCATTTTCCACCGTATCTATGCGAGAGGCAAGAAGCTTAAAATCCTGCCGTAAAGAGGATATTTCTGATTTACATGCTGTTCTCACCTCTGCAACAAGTGCCTTGAAATCCTCCTTGGTCGGCAAATGTTGTAACTTCTGCTGTATAAAGGCTGAAGCTTGTGAAATGTGTGCGGTGTCCTCTCCCTCCTCAGCTGAGTCAGAGGGATGGCTCCAAGCTACATTGACCCCATCACTGCTGTCTTCTTGCAGGAGAGGGTCCTGGGGGTCCTCTGGTGGTTCTTCCCAGCCCCTGCGTCTCTGTAATGGCGTTGCCGCCTGTTTAGCCTGTCTGGCTGCCACTTTGGGAGGCATGGCAGCGCTAGTGCGGTCACAGTCCTGCACCAGTGGGGACAATCCCGGGCCCACCTGTAGCTGGGGTTGCTGAGGAATAAATTCCCGGGCCTCCGGGGACAGAGGGAGGCACTTTGGCACTCCGGGAGAGCAGCGCGCGTCCTGTGGCCGCAAGCGGAGCGGGGCTGTGGAGTCACGTGGAGACACCGCCGGAGAGGAAGAAGGCGGAAGTAGGCCGCAGTTGGAAGGCTGCGCAGCAGGGCCCCGGACAACGTAAGTGTCCAGTGTTTGTCCCCTCGAGTGGGTTACCGGAGCGTCCCTGGGCTTCTTGGGAGCAGACCTCTTCCCCATAGAGCACACTATCGCCACGCTGGAGTCCCCGAATTAAAGCAGAGCAGCGGAGCTCAGGTATTACGCCGCCATCACTCTAAGCGGCCAAGCCACGCCCCATTCATGCTGTTTTAAAGGCAAAGAGCACTCACACCAATTATTGATTTGATTTAAATTTCATTTTTCATTTTGGTATTTTTTTAACCATTTTAGAACTGGGCCATTCTATTTTTCCATTCACATTGTTTTTTGAGAGACAAGTGGTACTTTGTAATGTGACCATTTACTGTTGCTTACAATGCAGTGGGAAGTTGGAAGAAAAGTTTAAAATGGGGTGGAATTATAAATAGTATGGACATTTTTACATGCGGCAATGCCTATGATGTTTATTCTTTACGTATTTTTATTTTTTGGGGGGGAAAGGGGGTTGATTAGAATTTTTAATTTTTAAAAGCACTTTTTTTTAACACTTTTTAATAGTTCTCCTAGGGAACTTGAACAAAGCAATCATTAGATTTCTTCTCTTGTAGACTCCAATGCATTAACATTGGAGTCTAGGAGAATTTCACTGTGTTCCTACAGAGCTCTGCCATAGGCTGGGTCTGCATAGGAACCTATGTGCGGCAGCTTTGCATCATTCAGGAGGGCTGAGGCTGCTGAACACTAGAGGGAGCCGTTACATGTCCAGGAACATGCACTTGCAATGACCGGGGTGCGCGGTTGCTACGGGGGCGACCCTTTCCCCCTCCAGGGCCCTCTAAGGTGTTTCCCTTTAAGTGTCCCAGTGGTAGGAGTGCCAAGGGGATTTAGGCCACTCACGTCTTTAGTGGTGTTGTCACGGTGTTCCTACCTCGTGAGACGAACAGGCCCCAGGCGGTGGCTCCGGCTGCAAAAAATTTACTAGTAGTAGTAAATGAGGGTCTTCCGGTGGGAATGATGCGCAGACTTGTATGAATGGTCCAACGTAGTTTTATTAACTGATCTTGGTAGTCAGATAACTAGTTTCATTCCTCAACTTGGTGTCCAGCAAGTGCAGCTATTACTTATACTTGGCAGATGCTTGGTAATTTAAGTTTCAGGCTTCATGTTCTAAGCTGAGGCTAGCTCTTAAGTCTGGCTTCCCTTGAGAGTATTGTAGTGCCTTATTGCAGGCTATATTACTCTGTATTTAGGGAGCAGCAGAGCTGAAGGTGCTCTGCTGTCCTGCACATGTCCTCCCTGGATGGGGTACAGGGGACAACTCACACACTCTAAACTGTCTTAACTGTCATTTCCTCTCACTCTGCAGGAAGTTGGAAGAGCATAACTTCTCTCCAGCAGAGGGGGGTCAGAATGGACTAAGGACTGTACCATTCTGGTAAAACTACATCTGTATCTGCCATAGAATTTACTGACACCTGCTGGTACACCAGGTACATTACATGGGAAACAGTTGCATAACATGGAATATAATACATATTAATGCTGGTGATAACATAAATGCACGGAATTACATTTCCAAAGTAGCATACAGATAGAAGCTGGTTATGCAGAGTTGTAACACTACTCTGGGGTGTTACATTCCCCCTTACTTAAAGTCAAGCCGTCCTCGGCTTGTGCTTAGGATTAGCATACAGGATTAGGATATAGAAAAGCTTACAGGGAATCCAATAAGTACCATGTGCTGCATAAAATAGATACATATAAATGACATTACATACATATATAGACAATTGAGCTACTATCCTGGTACGTTCCTGCCTTGTGAGTAGGGTGTCTGATCTCTGTTATCCCCTCTCAGCAGACGAACAACCTATGTAAACTGCACTAAGCAACCATTTCTGACTGACTCTGAATATTCTGGCCACGAATACCAAAGAAAGCATGGGGGTGTCTTCACTCTGTAATCCCACCATTGTGAAATGATAAGCCCGCAAACAGAAGGGTGGCTTCATTCTGTAATCCCTTCCAAGCACCAAGGCCTTATAATGCTTTACGCTTTGTCACCTTGATGTCTATCAGTAGCTGCAAGTTATTTTTTCCTGGAGGCGGTGCACAAGGCCTCAGGACATAGTGAACTAGGAGGAGGAATCTGCCAGTCCTGCCATAGTTCCAGTGAGAGACTATATGCTCTCCTGACACATATAAGACACATCTATAGCAGCGAGAATAACCCTGAAGGAATAAGAGAAAACTGCTTGTGACTCTAACACCTGGCTACCATGAACCGTTAGTGTGAATGTCCTCAGAGGCAGTGCTAGATGAGCTTAAATACTGAGATTACACCTGCTTGTGGCTCTGACACCTGGTTACCATGAACCGCTAGTGTGAAATGCCCTCAGAGGCAGCATGAATATCTGAGGTAGAGACAAGTAAGGTGCTAACTATCTGGCTAAGTGCATGACCATACATTAAAGTGCATTAGAGGACACATTGTGGCACCTGCAAAGAAACACACACAATGGGCAATATTCTTGAACGTTGCTGAAATATAAAACATTAGTGCAAACATTTAAGTGCAAATATATTAAAGGCATAATGTACGCATTTTCATACATTAAATAAGCATGTATATGCATCAACTATTACTGGGATAATGTAGTAGACCCATGGATACATTTAAGTCCATCTTTTCTTCTTCTTTGGCTTGAGACTGGAACAAAATCACAAGTTTATTCAAATTTGTAATCCACATGGGTAATAAAATGGGTAATAAAGGTTTCTTGAAAAAGTCCTTTTTAAAAGTGATTTCCCAACAACCTGAGAAGGGGGGAAAAAGGATATGGTGCGCAAACATGGCGCAACTGGGATTATTGCAGATGGGGGGAGTCCTAACCCACGTGTCCTCCCAGATGAGACCAAAATAGGGCAACATGAGGCCAAAACAGGGCAACAGCTAAAACACAGCCAATCAGGTTCTCACCCTTTCAGGCTCAGTCCACGGGGTGGCTCCCATTAGTCCTGTAGTTCTTTATAGATGTGGCTGGGGCTCCCTCTAGTGGAAAGCCTCCAGCTCCTCGTCGCTGCTGCTTGAGCTGAACGACATAAGAGGGCGCTCCTGCCTCAGGTAAGCCTCACGGTAGGCCGCGGCCTTTCCCCAGCGTCCTCTCAACGACAATTGTGGCACTGGTCTGGGCAGGGTCCCAGTGGTCACACTGGTGACGGTGGCAGCCATTTGGGAACGGACCCTGTAAGGCCCGGATACTCCTGCCGGGGTCACTGGTGACAGAATTTCAGGTTCAAGGGGCTCAGCCAGAGGCCTACCTCTGGCAACTGATTGTGCTGCTGGGGCCTCCTGCATCAGGTGGTATGTGGCCAGGGGATTAAAGATAAACTTGCTGGCTGTAATTTGACCAACCTGGAACGCTGGTGGGGTAGGCAACCCAGGGATGAGAGGCTCCGGCTCGCTGGTCGGGGGTCTTGGTCCCGGTACGCTGGTGCCTTCTCTTTCTCTGCTTCGAGGTACCGGAGCAGTTGCAGTGGCCGTCGCTGGCGATGGCTCCTCCCACTCTTCGGCGGGCTCCTCTGTTCTTCGGGGCCTCTGGATCACCCTGATTCCGGTAGCGAAGGGGCCTTGCAGACTTTCCATCGGGGTGTATTCCACGAAGTCGCCGGCATGGAGGTTATGCTGGGCTGGAGGAAGGTACGGCCTCTTGACGGAGCGGCGATTCACGTAATACTCTACCGCCGTCTCTTCATCAGTAAGGAACCCGACCCCGCGCTCCACATTGAACCAGAGCACGATTCCGGTGCGCCTCTCGAGCTTCGGGTCTCCAGGCCGGGGGTGTTCCAATACTTCTACCACCCACTCTTCCACTCGCCGTTTATACTCCCAGCAGGTGTACGCATTCCTCGTAACTTCTGCTGGTACGATGAGGTTCTGCCTCAGGTCATCCGGCTTAGGCCTCACCGACGGGGTCACTCCAGCCACCGCTCTGCGTTCTTTCTCTAGAGTGCCGACGGGGACGTTCTTAGCTCGTACGTACGGAGGTTTCTGTACAGAGCCTCCAGCCGTCTCTCTCTTCCCCTCCACCAAATCAGAAGTGGTGGCAGGTACTCCAGCTGCCGCAGCTGGCGGGACGGTCTCGGCCAGGTTCTTCTTTCGCCGGGTACTCAGATTGAGATGATCCAGGGTAATTTCTTCCCCTCGGGGTTCAGGCTCGTAGGGATAGGTACCCCACACCATGTCTCCCCAGCTAGGGCCGCGTTGATGGGACGCCATCTTGACCACGCTCTCCTTCCTCGTGCAAACAGGAGATGGAGGAGGAGCTAAGGGGGTGGAGTCTTTGCTCTCAACGCTCCCCACAGTAAGTTCCTGGCGGGCTGGATTGGATTTTCCCGCGCTACAGGGGGGCGTGCCATGGTTTTCCCGCTCTTGAGGGGGCGGTTTCTTTTCTTCTGCATGAAGAAGCTGCGCCACTAACGAAAAAATGGCGTTGTTAACCCTTCTGGTGCCGGCGCGCAGCGTTTTGCGCCGTCTGCACCGCAGTAACTGTAGTAAAGTCATTTTTTGGGAACATCTGTTAAATTTCCTGGCCTTGTTGATAAAAGGCAGTTAGTTTAAAGTCTGTTTTAGGGATGGCTGAGCTGTGGCCTTAACGGTACAGGCACGTCAGACTCATCCTGTTCGTGACGCCAAAATTGCAACGACCGGGGTGCGCGATTGCTACGGGGGCGACCCTTTCCCCCTCCAGGGCCCTCTAAGGTGTTTCCCTTTAAGTGTCCCAGTGGTAGGAGTGCCAAGGGGATTTAGGCCACTCATGTCTTTAGTGGTGTTGTCACGGTGTTCCTACCTCGTGAGACGAACAGGCCCCAGGCGGTGGCTCCGGCTGCAAAAAATTTACTAGTAGTAGTAAATGAGGGTCTTCCGGTGGGAATGATGCGCAGACTTGTATGAATGGTCCAACGTAGTTTTATTAACTGATCTTGGTAGTCAGATAACTAGTTTCATTCCTCAACTTGGTGTCCAGCAAGTGCAGCTATTACTTATACTTGGCAGATGCTTGGTAATTTAAGTTTCAGGCTTCATGTTCTAAGCTGAGGCTAGCTCTTAAGTCTGGCTTCCCTTGAGAGTATTGTAGTGCCTTATTGCAGGCTATATTACTCTGTATTTAGGGAGCAGCAGAGCTGAAGGTGCTCTGCTGTCCTGCACATGTCCTCCCTGGATGGGGTACAGGGGACAACTCACACACTCTAAACTGTCTTAACTGTCATTTCCTCTCACTCTGCAGGAAGTTGGAAGAGCTTAACTTCTCTCCAGCAGAGGGGGGTCAGAATGGACTAAGGACTGTACTATTCTGGTAAAACTACATCTGTATCTGCCATAGTATTTACTGACACCTGCTGGTACACCAGGTACATTACATGGGAAACAGTTGCATAACATGGAATATAATACATATTAATGCTGGTGATAACATAAATGCACGGAATTACATTTCCAAAGTAGCATACAGATAGAAGCTGGTTATGCAGAGTTGTAACACTACTCTGGGGTGTTACACACTCCCGGGATTTTGAGCTTCCAGATGCTGTGGTCACATTTGACCATGACATCTGAGGGGTTAGGCTAGTTTCACACTAGTGCTATGTATCTGGCAGTGGCGTACCGTCAATAGCGGCAGACCACGCAGTTGCTATGGGGCCCATAAGCTTTGGGGGCCCGTCCAGATTGAATGGCCCCGTCCCCTTTCCGACCGGAATACACTCCACATACAGATGCTGGACCCTGCTGCCAGCATTAGCTTCTCTCTGTGAGAAGTCAGCCGGCCAATAGGCAGGGAGATGCTCTGCTCCTGACTGGTCAGCTGACTTGTAGGCGGAGCCACCTCGCCTCCACTCTTGGCTCTGCTTCTTACTTTGCCTGCGGGATGTGCCTCAGTCCAGCCTCATTACAGGAGTAATGAAAGGACAGTGTGAAGGTTACTCCTGCTCCAGTGCAGCCCTGGTGTTTACACATACAACTATACACAACCCCCCATAGACATATACTTCATATTCTGAGACAGGTCCAGTCCCTGCCCCTTATTGCTCTATTGTAATAGCCTATTTCTCTTGGGGCAGGCACTGGACCCCCCCTCAGAACATGTAGTAAGTATATACAGTATATATGTATATAATGTTTTTTGTCTTCTGCTACTGCTATATACATACAGACACAGGTGACACATTGCTTCACCTGGCAGAATTGGAGCTAGTTCCAGTTCTGCCATTGTAACACTTTTAGATGCTGCATGCTGACATAACAAACATAATATACATACAATTTTATTAAAAGTAAAAAAAACTCCACAAGCTTTTTTCCTCATCAATATCAGATTAAAGGTGCATTCACACGACTGTACTGAGCTCAAAAAACTCGGGTCCCCTGCGTGCACCCATCCTTAGGACGGATCCGTTTACTAGTGTGTCACACCAAACGGTTCCGTCCCCATTGAAATGCATTGAGGTCATGACGGATCCGTCTTGGTCATGACGGATCCGTCTGGGTGCGCGCAGGGGACCCGAGCTTTTTGGGCTCGGTACGAGCATGTTCGATCATCACTAATGGGGACCCATTCATTTCAATGGGGCCTCAAAAGATGCCGACAGCACACCATGTGCTGTCCACATCAGTTGTTCCGTTCCGCGGTACCGCAAAAAAAAAAATAGAGCATGTCCTACTTGTCCACAACTGCTGACAAGAATAGGCATTCTCTATATAGCGCTGGTCATGTGCAGTCCGCAAATTGTGGAACGCACATGGCCGGTATCCGTGTTTTGTGGATCCGCACTTTGCGTTGTCTGAATGAAGCCTAAACCCCACACCCCAACTGATCAGCTATAATAATTCTATTTTTTATTGCAAGGGGGGAGGGGGCCCAATTCTGAGTTTTGCTATGGGCCCCCATGATTTCTATGTACGCCCCTGGTATTTGGCATGCTGTTCTGGCAGGTCACAGCCTGCTGGATCTCTCTGCATCACAGCATTGCTGGAAGCTTGAAAGTCGCCGCCTGGTCAGATGAAAAGCACTGCGCTTTTCATAGCCCTGAGTATCTACTGTTTAACCCGTGCAGCCTCCGTTACGTACCCCTATGTCACAGTGGCTCAGGGCTTATATGGCGCAGGCTGTTGCCCGCTCCATATGTGTCAGATGCTGGCTATATAATATAGCAGTCACCCGGCTGCAATGACAGGGAACAGCAATTATGCCAAACCCTGTCATTTAACCCCTCCAATGCCATGTTCAACAGTGGTCGAGGCATCCGTGAGGTTAGGCAGAGGGATGTGGCTCCGTCAGCCTTCCGATCGGAGCCCCTTCAGTGAAATCACGGGGCTCCAATCAGTTACCATGATAGCCTGAGAGCCAGGGCCAGATTAAGGCTACCAGCAGTATGGAGCACAAAATTTATGATGGGGCCCCCCCTCGCCGCAACTTACGCGAGGCCCTCCAGAACAATGTAACAAAGTTCCGTTGAGGGTTATGTTTGAATCCAGTTTCAAGAATTTAAATGTAACCCTTGAAACCGGCAGCGCCGGGCCCAGGCCTATGGGTCCCAAGCAAAATGCAAAATGCCGCCCAGCCGTGCCGTGCCCAGGCCTATGGGTCCCAAGCCCCACATATTTAGGGGTTTGGGTCCCCAAGGAATAAGACACACTCCCATGGGCCAGGGCCGGGCTCCTATCTGGGCTCCCCCCCATTCTGCCTCCGTGGTCCCTGTCTGCCCCAGGGTCTCATCTGTGCCCTCCCTCCCTGGCGTTTGTCTGCGCCACCGCCTCCCTGCCCCTTCTCTCTGCCCCCTTGGTTCCTGTGTGCGCCACCCTGGCCCTTGTCTGCGCCCCCTGCCCTTATCTGTGCCCCCTTTTTCTGTGCCTCACCCCCCCAGACCTTGCTTGTGACCCTGCTCTGTGCATCACCCTGGCCCTTTCAATGCAGCCCCTGGCTCTTATCTGCGCCCCTTTGGCTGTGCCTACCTAGCCCCTGTCTGCACCCCTGGGATCTGGCCCTTGTCTTTGTACGCCTCTTCCTGGTCTGCGCCCCTGGGCCCTTATCTGTGCCCCACTCCCTCTTTGTCTGCGCCTCTCTGGTTCTTGTCTCTGGTGCCCCCTGTGTGCGCCACCTTGGCCCTTATCTGTGCACCCCTCACCCCCCCTTCCCCCCCCCCCCCCGGATCTTGCTTGTGACCCTGCCCCTTACCCCTTATCTGTGCGCCACTGGCCCTTTTCAGTGTAGCCCCTAGCCTTATCTGCGCACCCCAGGCCTTGTTTGCCCAGGTGTACTGTGACATCATTGTGTTTATTATCCTGTACTGTGACATCACTGTGTTTATTATCCTGTACTGTGACATCACTGTGCTTATTATCCCTGGACTGTGACATCACAGTGTTTATTATCCCTGTACTGTGACATCACTGTGTTTATTATCCCTGGACTGTGACATCACTGTGTTTATTATCCCTGTACTGTGACATCACTGTGTTTATTATCCCTGTACGGTGACATCACTGTGTGTATTATCTCTGTACGGTGACATCACTGTGTTTATTATCTCGGTACAGTGACATCACTGTGTTTATTATCCCTGTACGGTGACATCACTGTGTTTATTATCTCTATACAGTGACATCACTGTGTGTATTATCCCTGGACTTTGACATCACTGTGTTTATTATCTCTGTACTGTGACATCACTGTGTTTATTATCTCTGTACTGTGACCTCACTGTGTTTATTATCCCTGTACTGTGACATCACTGTGTTTATTATCTCTGTACTGTGACATCACTGTGTTTGTTATCCCTGTACTGTGACATCACTGTGTTTATTATCTCTGTACTGTGACATCATTGTGTTTATTATCTCTGTACTGTGACATCACTGTGTTTATTATCTCTGTACTGTGACATCACTGTGTTTATTATCCCTGTACAGTGACATCGCTGTGTGTATTATCCCAGTGCAGGAAGAGGTAAGTGGTCTGTGTTTGTGTGTTTGTTTTCTATTTTTCAGGGTCGTGAATGCAGAGGACTACGTCGGATTCTGTGGACTACGTCGGACCAGCTTTTTTTTTTTTTAATAAAATGGTGAAACAGGGGTCTGGGGGAGTGTTTATTTCAATAAAATATTTTATACTTGTGTGTGTATGTGTATTTTTTTTTACAATACTACAGTTTTAGTAATCATGGCTATCTACAGACGGCCCTGATTACTAATACTGGGCTTAGTGCTTGCCGGTATGGCAGGCCAGCACTAACCCCAACATCTATTACCTCGGCACCCACCGCCACCAGGGGTGTCGGGAAGAGCCAGGTACCCGCAGGACCGGACCTTCTAAATTGAGGGTCTGGCTCTGGGGCGGCTGCAGGCTGGTACCATTAGGCTGGGAAGGGCCAATAACCGTGTCCCTTCCCACCCTGATAGTGCCAGGCTGCCGCTGCTGGTTGTATCTGGCTGGCGAAGGAAAAAAGGGGGGGACCCCACGCCATTTTTTTACAAAAATAAATAAAAAAAAATGGCTTGGGGTCCCCCCCTTTTTTCCTTCGCCAGCCAGATACAACCAGCAGCGGCAGCCTGGCACTACCAGGGTGGGAAGGGACACGGTTATTGGCCCTTCCCAGCCTAATGGTACCAGCCTGCAGCCGCCCCAGAGCCAGACCCTCAATTTAGAAGGTCCGGTCCTGCGGGTACCTGGCTCTTCCCGACACCCCTGGTGGCGGTGGGTGCCGAGGTAATAGATGTTGGGGCTAGTGCTGGCCTGCCATACCGGCAAGCACTAAGCCCAGTATTAGTAATCAGGGCCGTCTGTAGATAGCCATGATTACTAAAACTGTAGTATTGTAAAAAAAAATACACATACACACACAAGTATAAAATATTTTATTGAAATAAACACTCCCCCAGACCCCTGTTTCACCATTTTATTAAAAAAAAAAAAGCTGGTCCGACGTAGTCCACAGAATCCGACGTAGTCCTCTGCATTCACGACCCTGAAAAATAGAAAACAAACACACAAACACAGACCACTTACCTCTTCCTGCACTGGGATAATACACACAGCGATGTCACTGTACAGGGATAATAAACACAGTGATGTCACAGTACAGAGATAATAAACACAGTGATGTCACAGTACAGAGATAATAAACACAGTTATGTCACCGTACAGGGATAACAAAAACAGTGATGTCACAGTACAGGGATAATAAACACAGTGATGTCAAAGTCCAGGGATAATACACACAGTGATGTCACAGTACAGGGATAATAAACACAGTGATGTCACCGTACAGGGATAATAAACACAGTGATGTCACCGAACAGGGATAATAAACACAGCGATGTCACCGAACAGAGATAATAAACACAGTGATGTCACCGTACAGGGATAATAAACACAGTGATGTCACAGTACAGAGATAATAAACACAGTGATGTCACAGTACAGGGATAATAAACAGTGATGTCACAGTCCAGGAATAATAAACACAGTGATGTCACAGTCCAGGAATAATAAACACAGTGATGTCACAGTCCAGGGATAATAAACAGTGATGTCACAGTTTAGGAATAATAAACACAGTGATGTCACAGTCCAGGGATAATAAACACAGTGATGTCACAGTCCAGGGATAATAAACACAGTGATGTCACAGTCCAGGGATATAAAACACAGTGATGTCACAGTCCAGGGATAATAAACACAGTGATGTCACAGTCCAGGGATAATAAACACAGTGATGTCACAGTCAAGGGATAATAAACACAGTGTACAGAAAGTTAAAAAAATATATATATACTTACCTTTTTCATAGCAGCAGGGCCAGCATCATCAGAGCAGGAGATCTTCTTCTCATGTCTGAAGGGGGCGGGGCCTATGCTGCCGGCCGGCCCCGCCCCCCGCCGAGACCTGAGGCATGCCTGGGAGGTACGGAGAGCTGCAGGGGGGACAGGAGGGAGGATGGAAGAAGCAGAGAGCCGATTTTGGCTGTCTGCTCCTTCCTGCAACAGGCAACTGTCTGTACGTCCTATGGACGCAGAGACAGCTGCCAAAGGCTGGATCCGGGACAGTTGGGAGGTATGCGGCAGCGGGGGGCGGCACCAGGGGCGCGGGGCCCCCCCCCTGAAATCATTGGAGCCAGGGCCTGGAGCAGTAGCTCCAAATGCTCCAATGATAATCCGGCCCTGCTGAGAGCTGCTGTTAACTCAAAGGTTAACAGTCAAATAAAACTCAAAAACTATTACCCTGATTATGCAATTTACAGAAACACCCAATATGTGGTCGTAAACTGATGTAAGGGCACATGGCAGGGCGCAGAAAGAAAGGTGCGCCAGATGGTTTTTGGAGGGCAAATTTTGCAGGACTGGTTTTTAGACACCATGTCTCATTTGAAGCCCCTCTGATGCACCCCTACAATAGAAACAACCAAAAAGTACCTGTATTTTGGAATTTAAGGGATAAGATAACAGTTTTATTGATACTATTTTGGGTTACATATGATTTTTGATCGCTTTATATTATGCTTTTTGTTGGGCAAGGTAACCAAAAATGGCTGTTCTGGCACAGTTTTTATTTTTTGTTCTTTACAGTGTTCATCTGACAGGTCAGATCATGTGCTATTTTTATAGAGCAGGTAGTTATGGACACAATGATATCAAATATGTCTACTTTCTTTGCTTGTTTGTTTCAGTTTTACATAATAAAGCATTTTTGAAAAAAAATCATGTTTTTGTGTCTCCATTTTCTGGAAGCCCTATTTTGTTTTATTCCTTGTGCAATTGTCTTAGGTAGGGTCTTATTTTTTGCGGGATGAGGTAACGGTTTGATTGGTACTATTTTGGGTTACATATGACTTTTTGATTGCTTGGTATTACAGTTTTTGTGATGTAAGGTGACAAAAAAAAATTTTGGGCACAGTTTTTACTTTATTTTTTTTTATAATGTTCACCTGACGGGTTAGGTCATGTGATATGTTTATAGAGCTGGTTGTTATAGATGCGGCGATACCAAACATGTGTAGTGTATTTTATGTTTTTAATTTTTAATAAATTATAAATATGCAGATATAGATTTGTTTCCCTTTTTTTTCTTTTTACTTTTTTTTTTACACTTTTTTGACCCAGACTCACTTGGTTCTTGCTGATCTGGTGAGTCTGATGGCCTCTACAATACACTGCAGTACACTGTATAGTGTACTGCAGTGTATTTTCAATTATACTTAGCCTGATCAGGCTCCTGCCTTTAGCCATGGAGCAGCTGTTTATTATATATAGAAACTGTATATATGTATATATATATATATATATTATAATTTTGCCTTTTGCCTTGAGGCTTCTGTCCCTGATCTTTAAGAACCTAGCAATAGCCCTGGTCTATTACGTTATTTAGTTCCCTTAGGTTATGGGGGTGTATGCCATCTGGATCCAGTGATTTGTCTATTTTAATCTTTTTAAGACATCGCTGTACTTATTCCTACTTTTAATGGGGAGTTTACTTTGGCATTTCATCTCACAGTCCATTTTCCTTTGAATACAGTGGAGAAAAAAGTATTTAGTAGCTACACTTTCTCCTCATCACTGTCTACAACGCCTCCCTCATCATCCTGTAAACACTTTCAGGTTTAAACTTTTTAGCATTTATATAACTGAAGAACTTTTTAGGGTTAGTTTTACTCTCTTTGGCAATTAATCCATCCTGCTCCAGTTTGGCTGATTTTATTTGTCTTTTACAGATTCTATTTTTCTAGTTTTATAATGCTTCCTCACTCACTTCCTGTTTTAGTGATTGAAATGCTTTAAGGTATGTACCTCTCACAATTAGAGTTTAGTAATGCCTTTAAAAATATGCCATTTTCTGTCTCCATTCCTATACCTGAAGATGTTTTCCCCGTTGGTGAAGCTAATGGCCTCCCTTATCTGGTCAGATTTAGCTTTTTTGAAGTTTGGTATTTGTGTTCCTCCCTGAAGAAACACTCTTTTAAATGACAATTGGAAGGCTATTATATTATGATCACTATTTCCGAGGTGTCCCCCAACCTGCACATCTGTTGTTCTGTCAGGTCTATTGGTTAATACTAAGTCCAGTATGGCCATCCTTCTTGTCGGATCCTGAACCAGTTGGGAAAGGTTTTTGGTTATTGATAAGAAACTGTTTCCTTTATGAGATCCACAGGTTTCACCCGACCCCTGACATAAATTTACTGTATGGTTGGGAAGAGGTTAAAGCATTCTTACTTTGGAGTATTTTTTCCCATGCCTGCATATAAAACTTTTGCACAGTACTCTATCTATCTCTATATGTATCGATCTTTCTATCTATCTGACTTCCTACTCTGTCACCAGCATGCTTGCACATTGAAGGCACTGGGGGAGATTTTTTAAACTGGTGTAAAGGAAAACTGGCTTAGTTGCCCATAGCAACCAATTAGATTCCAGCTTTTTTCCCAACTTTCAGATTTTTATTATATTTTCCCGTACAAACACATACAGTCATTCAATTAAAATGCTGTTGGAACAGTACAGTGACTTGAAGAAACATCTAGCATCCCTGAAGTTTGTACATCATTTAGATCTGAATTAAACAATTAGCATTTGTTAACACAAAATAGAACATAGTGATTCATGAAGAATGAGCAGACATAAATATGTGCTTTATAGCACAAAGGCTAAAAGACAAAACCAGTCATCTTGCCGTGTCAGAGTCACCCACCTAACCATCCTCCATCCAACCTCCAAGTTCCTCCTCAGAGAGAAACCAATGAAAGAGTTGTATAATGCATCAAAAGATGCATAGATGCCCGTGATGAGAACATAGTCCTGCCACTTTACAAATCACTAGTCAGACCACACATGGAGTACTGTGTACATTTCTGGGCTCCTGTGAACAAGGCAGACATAGCAGAGCTGGAGAGGGTTCAGAGGAGGGCAACTAAAGTAATAACTAGAATGAGTGGACTACAGTACCCAGAAAGATAATCAAAATTAGGGTTATTTACTTTAGAAAAAAGACGACTGAGGGGAGATCTAATAACTATGTATAAATATATCAAGGGTCAGTACAGAGATCTCTCCCATGATCTATTTATCCCCAGGACTGTGACGAGGGGACATCCTCTGCGTCTGGAGGAAAGAAGGTTTGTACACAAACATAGAAGAGGATTCTTTACGGTAAGAGCAGTGAGACTATGGGACTTTCTGCCTGAGGAGGTGGTGATGGTAAGTTCACTAAAAGAGTTCAAGAGGGGCCTGGATGTATTTCTGGAGGGTAATAATATTACAGGTTATAGTTACTAGAGATGGGTCGTTGGTCCAGGGAGTAATTCTGATTGCCTGATTGGAGTCGGGAAGGATTTTTTTCCCTCTAAAGTGGGGAAAATTGGCTTCTACCTCACAGGGTTTTTTCTACTTTGCCTTCCTCTGGATCAACTTGTAGGATAACAGGCTGAACTGGATGTCTTTTTTTGGCCTTATAAACTATGTTACTGTGTTACTATTTATAATAAAGTTGTTGGCGGTATACGAAACACATAAGTGGACGTGCCCCATAAATCCCATCTCTGCAATACTTCTACTACTACTACTACTACTACTAAGGGTACTCTCCTTCCCTCCCCCCTGCGCCGCACATCTATTACCTACCATATCAGACGTGATAATCTGATCTAGGTGTAGCAGACCCACCCCCTCCCAAGCATCAATAGCAAGGTCTAGAATAAACTAAGTAAGGGCAACTAGAGGAAGTTATATAAAAGAAACTGCGCTGCTTTCTCACTTGCTTGCAATCATCCGGAGACAAAAGTAGGTTTTTTCTTGTGGTTATAATACCAACTTGAACTTGATTGTTTCTTCTTTCCCTTATTATCACAACACCTAATGGTAGTTAAAGGGATACAGCAATGGTTAAAGACCTTCCACACTGTGTCATGGTTAAAAGGTTTATTATACTCACAAAAGTCGGACAATAAAAGCACATCTGAATAAATAAAACTCTGTCCACATTAGTCGTCCTCCGCATACCAAACCCGACCCGGATTTCGCTCGCACTTCTTCATGAGAACCCATCTGTTGTGCCGTGGTGCAGGGATACATTTGTGGACATTTGCCCCTGTTTCCCCTATGCAAACTCCTTACTTTTTTACTTGTGCTCACTTATTCTGTTTAATACTGTATAACTGCATTTTATATGTTTGTTGTGATATATATCCTTTTCATTTGAGAGACTTTTGGGACTTTTTAGCTAATAATGAGAAGCTAGTCATTTTCCAGAGTTACCATAAGGGTTAACGTTTTTTGGAGGGAAAAGGCCAGACATGTTTACCACCAAAACCAGACAGACTGACCTTTTGAACATTTGGTTTAGCTATGATGTTATGTCTAAAGACTTGTTTTTGTTTGGAAAAAACTGCTTTGTCATTCCCATTAGGTATTGAAGTTCTAATGCAAGTCGATGAGAGACGAGAATTTGTCATGTTGTATTTGTTTGGATTGTGTTTCTCTACTCCACCCCTCCCACTAGAAGGTTGTAGTTCAGCCAGAAACTGTATATAAGGAGAGCAGTCAGAGTGTTTTGTAGTTAAGGATCAGTGCTTAGAAGAAGAGACTCATGCCAGACTGCATGGGTGACCAGAAGAAGATGGTGAGATGGGGATGCTGAGCCACAGATCATGGTCACCAGCCCTGTGATCGAGGAGCCAACTGGACTACTGAGCCACATACTGTGGGCCTCCATCCTTTGGCCAGGGTACCAGCCTTCTGAGAGAGAGAGAGAGAGAGAGAGAGAGAGGGACAGTTAGTTGAGGCCTTTCTCAAGCATCAAACATTCTTCTGCCCCAGTAGACTGGAGAAGACAGCCCATTGTCTTGCCTATATTGTATCGCACTTGAGTTCCTTCAGTAAAGAAGCACACTGGTAACAGATCCTGACTCTCTGGACTTATTTCCTATTGGGGTGCACCATGCTTTACCATCCCTTCGGAGAACAGCAAAACATGGTGACATTTTGACCCAGTGTAGCGTTAGGACCACTCCAAACCCAGCCACTGCATATCCATCTATGATCTTCTCAAAATGAAATGTGCCTATACTAAAGCTAAAGCCATCAGGTGCAATGGCCTGGTTTGGGGTGATACCAGCACTATACTGGGTCCTCCAAACACTGTTGAGGTGTCACCATGTGTTGCCACTCTCTGGGAGGGATGGTATGGTGTGGTGAACCCCAATGGGAAATAAGTCTAGGTAGTCAGGGTCTGCAGTAAACCAGTGTGCTTCTTTACTCAAGTGCAAAACAATACAGGCAAGGCATTGAGCTGGCTGCTCCAGTCTCTTCACTGGCAGAAGAAGGTTTTGTGCTGAGGAAAGGCCTGAACTAGCTGACCATCTCTCTATGAAGGATGGTACCCTGGACAAAGCCTGGTGGCCCAGGGTCTGTGGCTCAGTTGTCTGGCTGATTCCCTGGTCACAGGGCTGGTGAACTAGGGTCTGTGGCTCAGCATCCGCATCTCAGCATCTTCTGGTCACTCATGTAGCCTGGCAGAGTATCTCCTACTAAGCATTGGTGTCAATCTGCAGAGCGACAGAATCTCTTATACTAAACAGTGATCCCTATCTGCAGGAAATTAGAGGCTGTGAATGCGGGGTGGAGAATCACAGCTCAAACAGATACAATGTTACAATGTTACAATTTTAGTCATAGACTTGTATAGAGTTTTGATGCAAGTCTATGGTAATGACTCTGCAGTTTTCCCAGACATAAACAAGTCTTCAGACATAAACAGCAGAGCTAAACCAGAAAGTCAGAAGGTCAGTGTGTCTTTTTTTTCCCTCTAAAATGTTGTATAGGAAGAAAGTCCCAGTTTCTCTCAATATTAGCTGGCTGTGCATTAACCCTTTCCACAGTTCAGTGCAACTATAGTGTAATAACAGTGCAGTTTGAACAGAATATATTACAATAAATATATAATATGCAGTTAAATAATATCAAACAGTATGAGTACACACAACATTATAAATCACAGGGTAAGACTCGTTTCACACTAGCGCTTAGGATCCAGCAGGCTGTTCTGGCAGGCAACAACCTGACGGATCTCTCTGCATTTCGGCAGAAGCTTAAACATCTATGTAACTAGGCCTTAGACTGCTTTGACATTGTAACTATTCTGATCCTTAGATATAGACTCCCTGTAGCTCATTACAGTGACTTGTAGGTATGTGCAAACAAGCTGCACTTGAACCTTTCTGTATATATATGTGCAACCCGCTCAAGAATGCCATGACTGGCTATAAATATATACGTTCCATTCTGTAGACTTCCCAAAGAGTCTGTGACTGTAAGATGAGTTGCCCCTCACGTTACATGCTAGATGGAAAGGAACAAGTGTGAGAAGATGATTAGGATGAGATGCATGTTTGTCATTGTGTACAGGACAGAGAAATTTACAGTGTCACACTGGTGTGCCTGGGGCTCACCAGTAAAATTTACTATCTAGGCCCATGGTGTAGCTACATGCAGATACTACCATACAGTGACAGGCAGCAAGATGACTGATTATGGAGGTTTATGCAACAACTCCAAAAAAAACGCAGAACCCATAGGGAATGGGGATGCCGCCTGGCCTATCTCTGTCATCTGAGCCACCTCATGTATCAACAGTCTATATTTATAAAATAGTACTTATTAACCCCTTAAGCCATCATGACGTACCTGTAGTTCATGGACTGGAGTTCATTTAGCCACCATGATGTACAGATTTGTCATGGCATTAAACTGTTACCATATCTATAGACATGATGACAGTGCTGAGATTGCAGCTGTTAAACACAGCCAGCGATCTCAGCTAACCAGCCTGGGACCAGGAGGGCAGTTCCGAGCCAGTGATTGCTCTGATTGGCTAGTCTGTACAGACTGGCCAGTCAGAAGATTGTAATGCAGGTTACAGATTCTGATCCCCAGAATGACTGTGGGGATCAGAACCTTGTGCTATGTGTGTATGAACCCTGCCCCCCCCCCCTTCCCCAGCAGGTCTCAATGTGCCCAATCGGCCCTCCCTCTTTGAGGATGGCTGGTGGCATGTCCACCCCTGAAATCATATTCAGAATGGCCGTCAGCGGTAATAGTAAGGGCTCGTTCACATCACCGTTCAGCCCTTCCATTCTCCTGCTCCATTATAGGAGCAGGAGAATGGAAAAGACGGATTTGGGACATAATTGAGCTGAACGGAGCCTACGGACCCCAGGTTTCCGCTAGGGGTCCGTTAGGTTTTCGCTAAGAAGATGTTTTTTGGAGCGAAGACAAAAGTTGTGCACGCAGGACTTTTGTCTCCGCTTCAAAAATCTTCCTCTGAGCGGAAACCTAACGTACCCCATTATAGTCTATGAGGTCCATAGGCTCCGTTCAGCTCAATTATGTCCCAAATCCGTCCTTTCCGTTATCCTGCTCCTATAACAGAGCAGGAGAACGGAAGGGCTGAACAGTGATGTAAATGAGCCCTTAGAGTCAGCTGTAACAAACAGCTGACTCCCTGCTGCAATGGCTAACATTGGTAGTCTCACCGATGTTAGCTGTTTAACCCCTTCCATGCCGCAGTCTGTAGAGACTGCTGTACTGAAGGGGTTAACAGTGGGAGGGAGCTCTCACCCTCTCCCATTGGGTGGCAGTGGCAGTGCTCGATGGTTACCATGGCAACCAGATGCCTTACACAGGCATCCAGGTTTGCCATGGTATATAAGCCTGACAGATCCTGCCAGAGGCAGGAGCCCGATCAGGCTTAGTGTAAGTGACAAAACGCTGCAATACACTATTGCAGTGTATTGTACAACCATCAGACCCATTGGATCTTCAATAACCAAGTGGCTCTGGGTACAAAAAATGTTATCTGCTCTAAAAATACATCACATGCTCTACCCCCTTAGGTGAATTCTGTTAAAAAAATAAAAACAAAAACTGTGCCAAAAAGCCATTTTTGTCACCTTAAATCACAAAAAATGTAATAGCAAGCGAAAACAAATCAATCGATCACCTCATCACGCAAAAAATAAGTCTCTACATATGACAATCAACCCCAAAAAAATGTCTTTCAGAAAATAGAGATACAAAAATACGATTTTTTTTTTTCAAAAATGGTTTATTAAAGGGTTTCTGTCACCAGTTTTTTTCGGTATGAATCAGGCTGACATTAGAGATGTGATAATGTCACCTGATTCCAAATATATATCTGTATTATTTACTGGTGCCCCCATTTTTATATAAAATGAACTTTTATTTTATGCTAATAAGGCCTCTAGGTGCAAGGGCCATTACCCCTGCTCCTAGAGGCTCTGTTGATTGACAGGACCAGGCAGAGAAGAAACACTCCATTCACCATATCTTGCAAGGACCTTCAATGATGTCATGACCATGTGATCAGTCACATGGTTAGGATCACACAAACAGCCTGTCTCCTCCTAAACCATGTGACTGATCACATGGTCATGACATCATGACCACAGAACTACAGATCCGCCTTGTTTGCTGCCACCTGCTGGTACACCAGGTACATTACATATTAAACAGTTACAAACATTGCATTAAGTATACACTGTGTGTAGGATCTGGAATAAAATGCATGGATGGCATGTATTAGCCCATAAGAGATAGTAGCTGGGTGTAAGAGTGGTAACACCACTCTGGGGAGTTACAGATTTGCCTGTTCCCCTGTGGGTCAGTCCGATCCTGGACCAATAACTTTCTCAGCATTTCGCCCTCATGGGCTGTTTTCTGTCTGCTTCTGCAGTTCCAGAAGAACAGAGCCTACCATTAACAGTAGTGATGATGGATTTCCTTACTAGGTGGGTTTTTGCATTCTCTTCAGTCCTGAAAGCTGATTATTTTGGAAGAGGAGTCATTCTGATATTAAGATTTAGATAATTTGTAGTTAAGTAGGTAAAATGGATGTACAGTTGGATTTGTCTTTCCTCCTGCTTACTTTCTTCAGTGTTGGCTTCTTTTTAGCTCTGCTCCATTAGGACACAGTTATAATCAACAAATTCTGCTCCTTTGGAATGTGAGGTAGTCTGAAATGTCTCATGATACTGCTGTCTCCCCTATGCTTTACAATGCAGCTCTGATTTCTAGATTACTTGCTGTATATAATCACAAGCTTAGAAGGAACTCAGTACAGAAAAGATGATTATAAACTAAACCTCTGGTGCAAAAAAGTTGATTATCAGGTTACCTGAACATATAGGGACATGAATGCCCAGGGACAGTGTGATCTGATATTGTACTTCCATAACTGATGAGATGTGAGCTCCCATGTCAGATGTGTGCTCTTTTAAAGAACATGGATCCTTCCTAACAGCTTAAAGAGCACCTGTTAGCAGGATCTATTACCCCAGGCATATCGACTGGTAGGGCTGATCCTGTCAATTACAATGATACCTGTCTTGTAATGATCAGTTCCTGAGAAAAGCCTTTTTTTTTGTGAAAATGAGGGCTTCATGCACTGGGGGGTGTGGGCAGCACTGGAAAGCTAAGGTGTATGAGGACTAGGCGACACCCCTCAGCACACTGAATCCCTAATTTGCATAAATAAGGAATTATTAAAAATTATTTTTTCTGGGGAAGATACAGTAGGTATCATTTTAATCAGCAGGATCAATATGGTTTAATTGGGTTGATACTGCTGATCATTATGGGTATTTTCCCTGTAACAGGGGGTATTATGACATTTTGGGAAAAGACAGTAAAAAATAAATAAAATAAACTATAATAAAATAGAACAATTTAAACAGCCCCCTCCTAAAATGGCCCTGGTCACGGTCATTTTCCACCCTCTCTGGTGCTGTGATTTTCCTGGCAGCGCTCTCTCAAAATTGTAACTGATATTTAACATTGATTAATACCGTACATAATGCACCACATTACTACAGACAGTTATTTTTTACTGGCTCCACAATAATTAGATTTCAGTAGAAGGTCAATGCCGTCATTCAGACATGAATACATAAGACATCATTTATTCCTACATGACATCTGGAACAAAGGGAAAAGCGCCACCTGCACACACACAAATCATACTGTACATTGTCAATCATGCGCGTTCACTAAGTGGCCAAAACCTGTATCTTAAGGCTAATGTACACGACCGTAGACTGTTTTGGGGTCTGAAAATTGCAGATCTGCAAAACACATATACCACCCGTGTGGGTTACACATTTTGCAGAACGGAATGTCCTGCCCTCTATAGAACAGTCCTATCCTTGTTCGTAAAACGGACAATAGGACATGTTCTATTTTTTTGCGGGTGCAACGTAACGGACATACGGATGCGGACAGCACACAGTGGGCTATCTGCATTTTTTGCTGCCCCATTGAAGTGCATTGGTCTGCATATGATGCACAAAATGTAGATCAGATGCATAAAAAAAGCACAGTCATGTGCAAGAGCCTTTGTCACAAAACCTGCTGTTTTTTAATGCAGGTTTTGAAGCCAAAACCAGGGGTTAAAAAAGAGGAGACCTCATCTATGTCTTTAATTCTTTCTCTTACGATTCACTGCCGATTTTGGCTATTAAAAAACCTGAACGTGTGGCAGCTCCAGGTTGTGGGGGATTGTGTCGATCTGAACAGCTCAGAAATCTTATGTGAAAATTAAAGCGGAGCTTCGACTTCTGGTCCACTCTAGTGCATAAGGAAACTGCATAGTAAATGGGTTGTGCAGTGCAAAGGTATTGATGACCTATCCTCAGGACAGGTCATCAATATCAGATTGGCAGAGGTCCGATCAGTTGTTTGAAGAAGCCACGGTGCTTTTGCTGCTTCCTCTTTAAAATTACCTGTGTTTGGCTCGCTTTTAGAGGTGACGCATTGAGTTGTAATTTCACTGTGCCGCCTCAGCAAAGGAGATGGATCATCTGAAGCAGAAGTAGTGCTTCTCAAACAGCTGATCAGTGAGAGAGCCGGGAGTTGAACCCCCACCGTTCTGATACTGATCACCATTCTGTTATTCGTATTCTGATATTGATGACCAAATTAGTCTAAGGCTGTTATATTGGGAGATTCTGACAACTACATGTCCCTGGCATGTGCAGTGTTGACATGAAGACCTTCCAAATGACCATCCATATAACTGTTAAATATAACTATACAAACATTACAGCCTCTATTAAAGCCAAGTTGGATGCAGATATTGAGGAAGATGGTGTTTTACATGTTGGGCCTAAGTACAGTAATAATACCATTTTTTGGATAATCATGGTAGTAGTGCAATATACTGTACCGATGGGTGTGATCTCACAGATTGTACTATGACAGGTAAGGAGTGACCAATGGAGTTTTTGGTCTACAGACTATTGATCTGTTCACCACTGGGGTCCCCTCAATACTGAGAATTGGGAAATGGGATCCCTTGGGGGTATGGTTATATGTGCACAGTCTCTCTCCACTAGCCAATGGCTGGGGACAGGAACTAGGTCCCCTCTCTTTTTCAGGATTGGTGGAGAAGGATCTAACCACTGGGTCAGTTTTATTTTGTGTGTGTTTTTGTTTTCTGGCTTTTTTTGCTGCATTTTTAAGCAAAAATGGAAATACTAAATGTAGGACAAAGTGGCATTTTTTTGGGTCAATTACTTTTTTTTTTTTAAATCAGAATGCTCTGGGTGTGATGTTTCTTCCCTCATTGCCTGGTGTTTTCTCCCATAGACCCCTCTTTTTTTTTCTTTTCCTACTTGAAAAAACATATGTGTCAGTGTGTGAAGAGTTTTTACAATGTTTTTGCATGGTAGTTTTGTACTCTACAGAGGAAGTGATAATACATCCGATACTTACGTTACTAAGCAGATGCCAAGATGCCAGAACACACTATATGGTCGAAAACAGCTAAACACTGGTACAAACTATGCAGACCAAGTCAGGCATTTATTGAGACTTTTTTTTTGTGTGCAAAAAACGCACAATACTGTGTGTGGTAGCGTCCTAAGGCCTCATGCACCTGACTGTGTCCATATTGCTGTTTGTAAAATACGGATAACGTCAGTGTGCACTTCCATCAATAGAAATGACTATTCTTGTCTGCAACATGGATAAGAATAGGACATGTTCTATAATTTGTGGAACAGACAAACGGATGATATCTGTGTGCTGTCCAGTTTTTTTTTGTGGACCTGTAGAAATGAACTGATCATGCATCTGTCAGCATGATTAATCCTAGTAAACCAGGCAAAGTTTCATCATGCTGAGTGCAACAAGAGAGTACCCTCAGCTTATGAACAGTTCGGATGTCAGAGCAGGGACAGCCAAATGAGGTCCACTGCGCATGCGCTGATTGAACTCTCACGTGCTCATGCTTGAGATTTTAGGACCAGGCATTGGAACAGTGAGGTTGTCAGTTCCTGTGAACCAGTGGGAGAGAGGAAGTGGCAAAGGATAGAAGGTGGAGGTAAAGTGGTGCTCCAAGGGGCTAGGCCCGTCCTCGGTGCTCCTAGCACCTTATTAGCATAAGAATAAAAGTATGAATTTCTCAAAAACTACACATCGGATTGCTGCAAGAGAGGGTTTGTTCAACCCTATTGGGCAGTTTGGTTTACTAGGGTTGATCATGCTGACAAGTGTTGTCTGTGGTTTCATAGGCGAACAGTTTACTAAAATCAGAACCATAAGCAGCATAATATACTCACATATATACAACGAATACGAGCTGGACATGATCGGAGTAGGTGTAGAAAAATATCATTTCATTTTGAATATTTTCAGAGTGAAATTCTGGCAAAAATGGCAATGGTAGCTGTAAGGTTGGAAAACGAATGGATTTGCTGCGTGCAGGGATAACTGGATTGGTTGAGCATTTCCATTTACAACCCTTGACACAATTATTCTGCTGTGAATCATATTTTTAGTAGCAAAGCTTATAATAATAGCTGCCTGGGGATGATTGAGGAGTGGGAGCAAAGGAACACTCGGACTCCTTCAGTTAATTGTACCAAATAACATAAAAACTGTTACAAAAAAATCATATCATTCAGAGAAATTTTAATGTCTGGGTACAAAGTGTAAAATGACAGACACCTTGGCCAGTGTATGGACAGTGTGACAGGAGCTGGAAGCACATAAAGACTGCAGAATGTGAGGTTCGCTAGTAATATGATTCTGTTCTGTGGGTCATTATGTCTTCTGTAGATTATATATAATGCATGCAGAGGCGTGCAGATCTAGTCCTGCTCACAAAGCTGACAGCATTTCCAGAATGAGCTGTTCAGTCATTGACATAGCATAAATCTGCCTCCCATGTGGCTGTGACTCACTGCAGTTCTAGAGGCTGATGGCTCCTAAATAACCTTCTTGAGCTGCCATATGTATACAGTTAAGTAAGCAGGTGTCCCAGTAATGAGAAGCATATCGAGCCAAGGAACTTCATTAGCTCCACACAACCACTCAGACTCTAAAACTATATACAGTGGGGAAAAAAAGTATTTAGTTAGCCACCAATTGTGCAAGTTCTCCCACTTAAAAAGATGAGAGAGGCCTGTAATTGACATCATAGGTAGACCTCAACTATGAGAGACAAAATGAGAAAACAAATCCAGAAAATCAGAAAATTGTCTGATTTTAAAAGAATTTATTTGCAAATTATGGTGGAAAATAAGTATTTGGTCAATAACAAAAGTTCATCTCAGTACTATGTTATATATCCTTTGTTGGCAATGACACAGGTCAAACGTATTCTGTAAGTCTTCACAAGGTTGGCACACACTGTTGGTGGTATGTTGGCCCATTCCTCCATGCAGATCTCCTCTAGAGCAGTGATGTTTTGGGGCTGTTGCTGGGCAACACGGACTTTCAACTCCCTCAAAGGTTTTCTATGGGGTTGAGATCTGGAGTGTCTAGGTGTGTGTTTGGCTTTGTAGGGGGTAGTAGTAGTGGCAGCAGCTGTGTAGGGGTAGTGGCAGTAGAGGGAGTAGCAGCTGCAGTGGCAGAAGCAGCATCCATAAAGTATTAAACATGAACGGTAGGCAGATAGACAGTCTGAGGATTAGGCAGTTAATAGCAATCAGCAATGGCAGATCTATTCATTGGCCTCGGCTAGAGGAATGTGAAAATTCTCACGGATCCATACAAAAGTGATGTTTTGTACACTGTGGAGGGCAACTTTGTCTGTGTGGGTGTGAAGACACTAGCTGCGATGCTGAACTTTCTCTGAGATGGCACTGGAGGCTTTACAAGACAGTAAGACAGAACTGGACCAGTTCAGGCCACTGTTCCAGTCCGCCTGCTCAGAAGTCTATGGGATCAGGGAACACAGTGTGTTCCAGAGAAAAGCCACAGTCCAGGTAGGACTAAATCTGGTGGTTAAAGGGGTTCTCTGGGAATTAAGAAAATAAAAATACACAAATATTACTTTATTATAATTATATTCCAAAATACCTCTCATTAGTTATAATGGCTCGTTTTGTCTGAGGGGCAATTATTAGAAGAAACAAAATGGCCGCCATCCTGTTAGTACACACAAAACCTGTCCTAATCACACAGGAGGACAAGTTACTTCACAACACTGAGGTAAAGAGCGGCCTCATCCTCCTCTCTGCTCTGTTTGTCAGGGATTATGATCCTGAATACAGATAAGATCTTCAGCTGAATCTCTGTAGGAATGGAGTTCATGAGCAGATAAGGCTAATAAGCAGCTCTTGTATGCAGTCTCCATTACCACAGTTTGTCCTGTCCGTCCTCTCTGTACTTCATGTCTCCTCATGAACTCCATTCCCACAGAAATTCAGCTAAATATCATATTAAACTGTATTCAGGATCATAATCCATGACTAGTAGAGCAGAGAGGAGGATGAGGGAGCTCTTTACCTCAGTGCTCTGAAGTAACTTGTCCTCCTGTGTGATTAGGACAGGTTCTGTGTGTACTAATGGGATGACGGCCATTTTGTTTCCCCTAATGATTGCTCCCCAGACAAAACAAGCCATTATAACTAATGAGAGGTATATGGGAATATATTTATAATAAAGTAATATTTGTGTATTTTCATTTTCTTAATTCCCGGAGAACCCCTTTAAAGTGGTACATATAATTTTACTGATTTGTATCAGTCTGGTACGGCACATGAAAGAACTGTTCCATCAGTTACTAGACTGAACTGACTGCTGCTGTTGCGGCTGTTAGGCCTGGGCCTTCTGCCATACCTCCTGCTGTCTCACCTGTCATATCCCCAGCATCTCCTGCCTTGCTGCCTGCTCCTGTCTCTGCCAGATGTGGCAGGTGTGTGCCTGCCAGACATGTCCTCCAGAAATGCTGCTTCCATGCTACATCCCATGTTGGCATCAAATAGGGGCACTGGCCCGCCGCTTCCTCTGATTTATGTTTCCAGGGGCACATGCTTCCTGCCTCCTGGGCCGGGTTACAAGGTTCCACTTCCAGGAAGTCGCCTGAGCATTGAGTTACTATGAGTAATAACAAATGTGTTCTGTTCTGTATGATCTTCTGTGTTTGACCCAGCCTGTTTGACCATTCTGTTTGCCTGCCTTCTGATCCTCTGTACCACACTACTTTCTGATACCAGCTTCTGACCTCTGGTTTGTCTCTGCCAATGCTTCAGCTTTTGCCTAATGCCAATCATCATCATCAGCTGCTGCCTTTACTCCAGTCTTCTCTGACATACCACTTCTCACCACCGTGTCTGCTATTGGACTCAGTTCACACTATCTGCAGTTTGAGCTATTTGAGCTATTGAAGCGTTGCCTGTTGTCTGATTCAGCTGTCAACCATATTAGCTAATCCTGTAAGTAGTGGTTCAGTTTCTCTCTTGCTACGTTCTGTCCTGTTTCCTGTGAGAGTGCTGAATAACACCCTAGGGGTTAGTGGCCCCTTGGTTGACACAGAGAATCCATACTCTCTGGTTTGGCCAGTGGGTCCCACACACTGGTCGTAACAGTGGCATCTGTTTCTCGTGGTGGCAATGATGATGGGAGGTGGGTGACTTGGCTTGGAGAGGAGTCTCCTGAACAGATATGCAGATGGCAGGCATCTGCTCTCCGAAAGCTGTGGCGAATTGCGTACACAGTATATCCTGTTAATGCACCAAATGGGCCTCCCTTTCTACAACAGGAAAATATTCCCTCATTTTACTTGATTGGCACGCAAGCATACAGCCTGAGGACCCAGTTCTTTCTGGCTCCGCACCCTCCATGCAATGATTGGCCAGTGTTGCTGTTTGTTTAGATGCTCCAGCATATGTAAGGTGGAATATCAGTGAGTCTGAATGTTCGAGTGACCATGCTGTCACTGCAAGTCCAGGACGGAGTTCAAAATGTGCAACTGGATGGTATATTCACTGTCATGGATGCCTGTTAGGCCTGCTTCTCTGCTTGCAGCGCTGCCGGTGTCTAGCCTTGTACCTTACATGGATCCAGAGATCTCCTCATTCATTGCTTTGCTTGATTTATACCAAGCTGGCAGCTCAATGGCAGTGTCTTTTCTGCCACAGCTAAAGAGGTGTGTCCATGCTCTCCCTATCACAGCTCAGATGGCAGTTGAAGGATGAAACTGAGCATGTGCGGCCTTCTCAGTGAGCGGGACAAAGAAATAACAAAAAAAACATAGAAACATAGAAGATTGACGGCAGAAAAAGACCACCTGGTCCATCTAGTCTGCCCTTTTATTATTCCTTTATTGTTATCTTAGGATAGATACATGTTTATCCCAGGCATGTTTAAATTCAGTTACTGTGGATGTATCAACCACCTCTTCTGGATGTTTGTTCCAGGCTTCTACTACTCTTTCAGTGAAGTAATATTTTCTAATGTTGTTCTTGATTTTTCCCGCAACTAACCTCAGATTGTGCCCCCTTGTTCTTGTGTTCTGTTTCTTATTAATAACCCTTCCCTCCTGAACTTTATTCAGTCCTTTAACATATTTAAAGGTTTCAATCATGTCCCCCCTTTCTCTTCTTTCCTCCAGACTATAGATATAAAGAACTCTCAGTCTTCCTTGATAAGTTCTATGCTTTAGACCTTCCACCATTTTTGTAGCTCTTCTTTGGACCCGTTCTATTTTAGCAATATACTTTTGCACGTCTCACTAGAGCTCTATACAGAGGGATCACAATCTCCCTCTTTCTGCTTGTTATACCTCTAGCCAGTGGTGTAGCTACCGGGGGGGCAGGGGGGGCGACGGCTCCGGGCCCAGTGACTCAGGGGGGCCCAGCAAGGATGACCTCTTGCCTACTATCAGGCGAATACAAGTGAGCGCTTCCATTATGGAAGCGCTCACTTGTATTTAGGGACCCCCATCAGACCTCAGATCAGCCCACCCAGCCACATAGGATTAAAATAAAAAACCTTACTTACCTGTTCTGCGCTGCGGCTGCCCTCCGGTCCGCGCTCTGCTCTCTTCCCTGGCGGCGCGCACTATGACCTGACGCTGCACGTGGCTGGGTGGGCTGATCTGAGGTCTGATGGGGGCACAATACGCTAATCTGAGGTCTGATAGGGGCACAGTAGGCTGATATGAGGTCTGATGGGGGCACAGTCTGCTGATATGAGGTCTGATGGGGGCACAGTCTGCTGATCTGAGGTCTGATGGGGGCACAATACGCTGATCTGAGGTCTGATGGAGGCACAATACGCTGATCTGAGGTCTGATGGGGGCACAATACGCTGATCTGAGGTCTGATAGGGGCACAGTAGGCTGATATGAGGTCTGATGGGGGCACAGTCTGCTGATCTGAGGTCTGATGGGGGCACAGTCTGCTGATCTGAGGTCTGATGGGGGCACAATACGCTGATCTGAGGTCTGATGGGGGCACAATACGCTGATCTGAGGTCTGATGGGAGCACATTAAGCTGATCTGAGGTCTGATGGGGGCACAATACGCTGATGTGAGGTCTGATGGGGGCACAGTAGGCTGATGTGAGGTCTGATGGGGGCACAGTAGGCTGATGTGAGGTCTGATGGGGGCACAGTAGGCTGATGTGAGGTCTGATGGGGGCACAGTAGGCTGATGTGAGGTCTGATGGGGGCACAGTAGGCTGATCTGAGGTCTGATGGGGGCTCAATACGCTGATCTGAGGTCTGATGGGGACACAGTAGGCTGATCTGAGGTCTGATGGGGGCTCAATACGCTGATCTGAGGTCTGATGGGGACACAGTACGCTGATCTGAGGTCTGATGGGGGCACAAAACGCTGATCTGAGGTCTGATGGGGGCACAGTAGGCTGATGTGAGGTCTGATGGGGGCACAAAACGCTGATCTGAGGTCTGATGGGGCACAGTAGGCTGATGTGAGGTCTGATGGGGGCACAGTAGGCTGATGTGAGGTCTGATGGGGGCACAGTAGGCTGATGTGAGGTCTGATGGGGGCACAGTAGGCTGATGTGAGGTCTGATGGGGGCACAGTAGGCTGATCTGAGGTCTGATGGGGGCTCAATACGCTGATCTGAGGTCTGATGGGGACACAATACGCTGGTCTGAGGTCTGATGGGGGCACAATACGCTGATCTGAGGTCTGATGGAGGCACAATACGCTGATCTGAGGTCTGGTGAGGGGCACAATACGCTGATCTGAGGTCTGATGGGGGCACAGTAGGCTGATGTGAGGTCTGATGGGGGCACATTCTGCTGATCTGAGGTCTGATGGGGGCACAATATGCTGATCTGAGGTCTGATGGGGCACAATACGCTGATCTGAGGTCTGATGGGGCACAATACGCTGATCTGAGGTCTGATGGGGGCACAGTACGCTGATCTGAGGTCTGATGGGGGCACAGTACGCTGATCTGAGGTCTGATGGGGGCACAGTACGCTGATCTGAGGTCTGATGGGGCACAATACGCTGATCTGAGGTCTGATGGGGGCACATTCTGCTGATCTGAGGTCTGATGGGGGCACAATATGCTGATCTGAGGCCTGATGGGGCACAATACGCTGATCTGAGGTCTGATGGGGCACAATACGATGATCTGAGGTCTGATGGGGGCACAGTACGCTGATCTGAGGTCTGATGGGGGCACAGTAGGCTGATGTGAGGACTAATGGGGGCACATTCTGCTGATCTGAGGTCTGATGGGGTACAATATGCTGATCTGAGGTCTGATGGGGCACAATACGCTGATGTGAGGTCTGATGGGGCACAATCTGGGGTCTGATGGGGCACAATACGCTGATCTGAGGTCTGATGGGGCACAGTAGGCTGATGTGAGGTCTGATGGGGGCATATTCTGCTGATCTGAGGTCTGATGGGGCACAATACGCTGATCTGAGGTCTGATGGGGCCCAATACACTGATCTGAGGTCTGATGGGGCACAATACACTGATCTGAGGTCTGATGGGGGCACATTCTGATGATCTGAGGTCTGATGGGGCACAATACGCTGATCTGAGGTCTGATGGGGCACAATACGCTGATCTGAGGTCTGATGGGGCACAATACACTGATCTGAGGTCTGATGGGGCACAATACACTGATCTGAGGTCTGATGGGGGCACATTCTGATGATCTGAGGTCTGATGGGGCACAATACGCTGATCTGAGGTCTGATGGGGCACAATACACTGATCTGAGGTCTGATGGGGGCACATTCTGATGATCTGAGGTCTGATGGGGGCAGGGGACTGTTAGTTTAGTGATGTAAAAACTGGGGACAGGTTTCCTTTAACATAGGAGTCCCGTTGTTTTTTAATCCTATTACTCCTATATTTTACTGCATTATATGGTAGAGTATTTAGAGTAGGGTATGTAGAAAGTCTATTGTACTGTACTTAACAGCATAGATGATCTAGCAGTTTATATAGTCATCTTTCTAATACAATATTATAACCACAACTAGTAGTATGTGGCTGTGAAGTTGGAAACATGCGTTTGGGAAGCCAAGTGGGGGGGCCCACTCAAGTATGTTTCGCCCCCCCTGTGCTGAACCTCTAGCTACGCCTCTGCCTCTAGCTATGCAGCCAAGCATACGATTTGCTTTCCCTACCGCCTGGTTGCAAACAGCAGGTGGCGATAAACAGATACATTTTATTGAATAACTCAGTGGTCATGCCAAATTTTTCATTACATGCAATAACAAAAGAATTCAGGTGCAGGTGCAAGTTTGAAAATTGCAGAATATTTTTCATGGGACAACCCCTTTAAGATATCTCAGTGATTTCTGCTATCATTTCATTGTGGCATCTCTATGCAATTAACATCAGTGAAGATATCTTTATTATGAGATATTTTGTTTATTTTAACAGTTTAGAATAAAAGTTCTATTTTATCAGAGAGGTTTAGTTCTGTGACATGGTATATTGACGCAGTTAGGCCCCTTGCACACGGGCGTCGCGGATTCAGTCCGGACGCCTTCAGGGTGCGTTGCGGGTTATCCGCAGCAAATCGCACGCAATCGCAGTCAGTTTTGACTTTGATTGCGTGCGTACCTTCAGTTTTTTCAGCGCGGGTGCGAAGCATTTTTCACCCACGTGAGAAAAAACTGATTGTTTACAAACCACATTGCTAGGCAACCGTCAGTGAATCCCGCATTGCATCCGCACCTGTTTGCGGATGCAATGCGATTTTCACACAAACCCATTCACTTCAATGGGGCCAGGGTTGCGTGAAAATCGCAGAATATAGAACATGCTGCGATTTTCACGCAACGCAAAAGTGATGCATGAAAAACATCGCTCATCGGAAAAGCCCCATTAAAATGAATGGGTCAGGATTCAGTGCGGGTGCAATGCGTTCGCATCACGCATTGCACCCGCGCGGAAACATCGCCCGTGTGAAAGGGGCCTTAAATGTGCTGAAAACTTGTGGTATAATGATGCAGTAAAAATGTGTTAATTAACTGGTATATTGATGGACTGAAATGTAAACGGTAGCTAAATTGCAAATAGTTTTACATTAATTAACAGAGGCACAATTTACCTGGCCATGTTAAGAACGCACTAGTAAAATGAGCTGAACTGTTTAGTTATAAACTGAAGCAAAATTTCAACTGGTTGTTAGAAAGAAAGAGACACAATTGCACAGAATTTATGGTAAAATGTATGCTGCTGGTGCTGGAGGTGCTGGAAATATGCTTATAAAAAATGATGAACTGTAGAAGGCAGGCTGTTCATGTGCAGAAAAAAATGAGGATGGTGCAGGTTTTGGCTTTCCACTTGCAGCACCTTCCTCAGTGTAAAACACGCACATACAGAACTCTAAATGACCATATGCTTCCCTGTCTGATAAATCCCTGACTTTTCTACCTATTTATTTAATCTATCTAACTAAAAATATCCCTATACTGTCCCTACCACACCCTAAGCTTGCTTGCTTGTGTCTGTAATTGCTGTTTGCTAGACACATGCAACACGTCCTGTCACGTTGTAGGCTAAGGCTACTTTCACACTAGCGTTATTGCTGGATCCGGCAGGGTTTAGCAATAATGCTTCCATTACTGATAATACAATCATATTGATCCGTAATGAACGGATCCGGTTGTATTATCTTTAACATCGCTGGGACGGATCCGTCATGAACTCCATTGAAAGTCAATGGAGGACAGATCCGTTTACTACTGTGTCACACCGAACGGATCCGCATTGGAGGTCATAACGGATCCGTCTTGGTGTGGATCCCCAGGACGGAGAGCAAACCGCAGCATGTTGCGGTTTGCTCTCCGGTCTGGAGACACAAGTGAACTGAACGGAATGCATTTAGGAGCATTCTGTTCTCTTCAGTTCAGTTTTGTCCCCATTGACAATGAATAGGGGCAAAACTGAAGTGTTTTTTTCTGGTATTGAGTTCTGTCATAGCCTTAGCTGAGAATGGCGTCTTTCCTTCTGAGCTAGTCTAGAGACTCAAGGACCTGCCAAAACCCTATCAGCCTCTGAGACAATGAGGGCAAGCCCCCCTCCTCAGGGTGAATGTGACCTGCCCTGTTTCCGGCTAATTTTCACAGTAAAATGACATGGGTGCCAATTTGCATGATTTGTCCGAAGTGAATCACTGAAACTAATCAGATTTGTTTAAAATCAATTAGCTCATCTCTAATTGAACGTTGCACTGACCAAGTTCTTATTAGAGATAAGTGGATTTCTCAAAATTAATATCCGGCCCAATTAGGACGAATTGCCATCATATTTGATTTAGTCCAGATAAATTAAGTCCATTTCAAAAGTTCTATAGTTGCCCCGAAAATCAGGTATGACACTCTGAGGTCTCCTAGGATTGTGTCCAACCCCTTTGAATGCCATGACAGCATTAGTAATAACAAAGTGACAGCAACATATATGATTATGGGTAAACGCATGGTAGTCGGTGGTAATATACAACCTACAACACACTGCACTGTCTAATTTTTAAAAATTTAAAAACAGTCTAAAAATTATCCTTTTTTGATGACAGATGCCTGTCTTCTCTGTGTCCTGACTTGGAATTGATTACAGATACCCTTTAATTGATGACTGTTTTGCAGGGCAGCTAATAATATTGTCCACCAGATGGCAGCATGTTCATAGTTTCATAGTATCAAATGAACCAGTAATAAGTTAAATGCTCCTACATCAAAATTCAGTACTTTTTGGTAACAACATTTTCATGATCATTAAATTATGTTTGGACTCCCCCCTCCTTTTCCCTAAATATTAACTGTTTTAGGTCGATCCTCAACAATAATCTGTATGATGTGATTATTTGCGCAGAAAGCTAACCATTTAGTATGTTTCTGTGATCTATAGATATTTTACTCTAGTTGATCCACATACTTGTGTGATACTTGATCTGATTTACAAATATATTTGACTGATGTGATGGGCAAAATAAATAAATAAAAATAAATAACCAAAATAAAATAAAGGGAGTCTTTCACCTGTTTTTCACCTATATAACTAACAGCAGTGCCCCACAGAAGATTGCAGACACATCCCAGACATACCTGTGTGCACTGTGTGTCTGTATTACATGTCACATCCCAGACATACCTGTGTGCACTGTGTGTCTGTATTACATGTTGAGAAAAAGCACTTTTATTCTGCAGGAAAACAGCTCCCAAGTGCCCGGCTCTGCTGCTGCTGCAAACCAGACTGAAGAGGGGGGGCTGCTTTAGCTGCTCATATCTTGGGATTGGTAACAGATAGAAAAATGGTTCTGACCTTTTTTGAAAGCTGGCATTCCAATCTTTCAAATGATACCACAGCATCACATCCAGTACATCAGAAGATATAGCTGTTAGAAATCGAGTTAGGAAGGAAAGCTGTTTTTAGTTTCACTTTCTGCTGGGCACTTGGGAGCTGTTTTCCTGCAAAATAAAAGTGCTTTTTCTGAACATGTAATACAGACAAACAGTGCACACAGGTATGTCTGGGATGTGACATGTAATACAGACAAACAGTGCACACAGGTATGTCTGGGATGTGTCTGTAATCTTCTGTGGGGCACTGCTGTTAGTTATATAGGTGAAAAACGGGTGAAAGATTCCCTTTAATATTTCAACTGCATGCTATTACTTTCTTGCTCACTAGGGGGCACCATGCACACACAAAAAATGTCTTCATGATTTATGGATATGCTAGTCATTTGCGGCCAATAATAAAAAATACATTTACAGTATGTTGTTCTTTTTTGTCAAGATGTAAATGGATTTTCCATTTTATACTGCTGACGAGAGTGATTGGTTGCAGTTGTCACCTCTGTAGTTTGCAAACAAGCAGCTGCAGGAGGGCCAGACCTGTGGCACAGAGAATAATGCCGGAAAAAGAGTTAAGTTCACTCTTATTTAATAACCATCTGTTTAGGGTGTGTTTTTTCTGTTCAGACACTGAACAAGCAGGGAGTACTGGCAAATTTCAACAAAATAGTGACTGAAGTTCTTTAGTATAAGGGTGCAAGTTTAACAACCACATAGCGCATGATGCGGTTAGTTACTGCAGCATCTGATTTACCAATAAAAGTCAATGGGTAAATAGGAAGACAGACCTGGAACTTTTAAAGTTAAGCTGACTGAACCTGATTGGCGTGCGGTTGACGGCACGTGTAACATGTCCTTCTGCTTGCGGCTGCTGACCAAATGGGATATACATTTGTTTAGCCGCATGCGGTATATGTTTGACATATTTTACCACATGTATCACTATTTGAAGTTAATCAAAATTCTAACCACAAAAAGTTTCAAACAGTCTATAAATGATCGTGAACAACAACAACATAAAAAACGCACCTTAAACGCATGCGTTCTCTTACAGCATCAGGACCACATCACATGTACTTGGGATATAAAATGCCATGAATTACATGCGTTCTTTGTTCTTTGCTGCAGATTTTTTTGCATGCAGATTTTATCCTTTGTAAAAGTGGGAAATCTGTGGTGGATATCCACAGAAAAAACTGATATCCTACAAATTTCATGTCCACACTGCAGAACAATTTATGATACAGATATTTTCCTCGGCATGTTAGTGCATTCTGCTCTGGGTTATGATACTGATCGTAACTCAGGTTCATTAAAAGATAAAAAAATGTAATGTATGTATGTATAACACGCAGTGCTTCACCAGCAGAATAGGGAGTGTAGCTCTGGAGTAATATACAGGCTGTTACTCAGGATCAGTATATAAGTAATGTAATGTATGTACATAGTGACGCCACTAGCAGAGCAGTGAATGTAGCTCTGGAGTATAATACTGGATGTAACTCAGGATTAGTACAGGATAAGTAATATATGTACACAGTGACTCCACCAGCAGAATAGTGAGTACAGCTCTGAAGTATAATATAGGATGTAACTCAGGATCAGTACAGTATAAGTAATGCATTTACACAGTGACTGCACCAGCAGAATAGTGAGTGTAGCTTTGGAGTATTATTCAAGCTGTAACTCAGGATCAGCACAGGATAAGTAATGTAATGTATGTACACAGTGACTCCACCAGCAGACTAGGCTGTAACTTAGAACCAATATACTGTATAAATAATGTACACAGTGACTCCACCAGCAGAAAAGTAAATGCAGCTCTGGAGAATAAGGGTAAATGCACATGATCAGGATTTATCTGCGGACAATCAGCACTGAAATCTGCAGGTGTTCTCAGTGAAATTCGTGTGGTAAATCCGCACCAATTGGTGCGGATTTGCGTGCGGATTTGCATGCGGATTTGCGTGCAGATTTTTTTTCAAGTGAATGGAGAAAAACCACATGAAATCCGGACAGGAAAAATTAAATAAATTGACATGCTGCGGATTGTAAAATCCGCACCGCAGGTCAAAATCCGCACTAAAAAAATCTGCATCGTGTGCATTGAGAATTTCAAATTGTCATAGAATATAATGTACATGACCTACGGACCGGATTTTCCGCACGCAAATCCGCACGTAATCCTGATCGTGTGCATTTACCCTAATACAGGATGTAACTCAGGATCAGTACAGGATAAGTAATATATGTACACAGTGACTCCACCCGCAGAATAGCGAGAGCAGCTCTGGAGTATAATACAGGATGTAACTCAGGATCAACACAGGATAAGTAATGTAATGTATGTACATAGTGAATTCACTAGCAGACTAGGCTGTAACTCAGAACCAATATATAAGTAATGTATGTACACAGTGACTCCATGAGCAGAATAGTGAGTGCAGCTCTGGAGTGTATTACAGAATGTAACATGGGATCAGTACAGGAAAAGCAATGTAATGTATGTACACAGTGACTCCACTAGCAGAAAAGTGAGTATAATAGTTCGGAGTATAATACTTGTAATTGATGATCAGTAGAGATGGAATATATACTGTACGCACAACTCTAGTCTTCTTCGTGCACTGCTTATACATGTTCTCATTATACCTCTTACTCTTACTGGTGGGATAGAAGCCTTCCTTTAAAATTTTCCAGGAACTTTTCAACAGCAGTGACATCTTGAGGTGTAGGCCTGGACAAATTTGGCTCCAAAGTGGTATATAAGTGGCCTAATTTTATATAAATGGTCATAATTAGGGTCATCTTGGGATGGGCACTGCACATTAACGCTATTATGTAGAAATTTAGGTATTCGTTCAAAATGTGGCTTGACCAAGTTCATGCGGTACATCTGGGTGTGCTAGAAGATATTCGTGCTCCGGTAGGCCCTAATGGTTGGCTTCTTCAGTAGGCCTATTTTCAGTGCCAGTTGTTAAAATGCAACCATCATTGCTGAATCTACTTTGGTCAACCTGTGAAGTTTAGTATAACACAAGGTGGAATTTCAGTGAAAAATAGCTGCTGATAGAGATTAATCTGGGCTACAAGTGGTTGTCCCCTGACAACAACCCCTTATTCACAGGATAGAGGATAAATTGCATGTCTGCCACTTCATTCGGTGAATACTATATCTCCTTATGGAGAGCACCTAAGTGGTGTCTAATAGGCAGGGTCGTAGCTATAGAGGGGGCAGAGGTAGCAGTCACTACCGGGCCCTGGAGCCCGAGGGGGTCCAAAGACCCTTGTGCCGCATAAGACTCTGGTATTATAGAAAATGCATGCTGGTGAAGTTAAACCTCTGGCTGGAGGGAAGGGGTTAGGTCAAGAATTTGCCGTGGGGGTGGGGGAATTGCCGTTTTAATTTTTGCCTCAGGCACCACGAAGGCTATGTGCTTTCCTACCCCTGGCCACAAATCACTGAAGAAAGGCGGCCCAAGCTGAACTATTGCACCAGGGCCCATGAGCCTTTAGCTATGCCCCTGCTTATAGGCCAGACAACGCTCCTCTGGAATTCTGGGAAGAGGGTTTATAAGGCACTTTTCTTAAGGAGATATAGTACTCCCTGAATCAAGACTTAGGCCTCTCACCCACTTAAGCCAGTACTCTCTGCTCTGCACTGATGAAGGGCAATCACCCCGTAACAGCTGTCTGCAGATGAGGTGCTGGCCTAATTACTATGGAAGTCATGTTTCAAGGCCTATCTAAAGGGTTGAACATTGACTTATAGGATAGCTACCTTATATCTGCTTGCATCAGAAGCAGAGCATGTTATGAGCTCATTTGCATACCCTCTTGCCACTTCATTCAAATGGGGAAACACAGGCCCACGTTCTAGTGATCGCGGGGCCCCAGCTGTCGAACCACCCCCCTTCAGACACTTATCCTCTATCTTGTGGGTAGTAGATAACTTGTCATGAGGCAACCCTGTTAAATCAATTACGTTGTAAGGAAATAAAGAACTTAAAAAAGTCCAGCTGTTTAAGCCCTGCCCTGCCATGTATCCCTCAGCATCCAGTGAATTCAAGGATTTGGGGTACATAGTTAATTCTTGTGGATTATTAACATGGTCTCAAAAAACTGAAATGCCACTTCATTTGCAGTCCTTGGATACTTTCTAGGGTGTTTTTCAGAGTCTCAAGCCAGCAAAGAGGGTGATAGTAGGAAAGGCGTATCATCCTGTTTGTGTATGAGATACTTCACCAGATGTGGTGTTAAAAATATGTACTATAGTACTATAAATTAAAGGCCCCAAAATTCAACCATGCCCACTGATGTTTGCGCCATCAGCCAACTATCTGATATGTATGGGGACCCCCCCCCCCCAAAGAAAAGAGGACTAGGCATATTTCAATGACCAATACATTTTTTCCTACAGGAGATAAGCCATCAGAGGTGTCTGGCAGTGGCTTATTTCCATCTTCCCATGCATGTCTCCTGTTGGTCAAACACATTTTTGTCCAACAGCTATTAAAGGTTTATGGGCTCCTTTAGTATTAACATTATGTACTGAAAATTGAGGTGTAGAAATTGGGTGCTAAAAGTTATGGTGTAGAATATCACAATTCCTATTTTTTTTAAAATTTTATGTAAAAATGGAAGGGAGCAGTGGGATGTCGTATGAATAGTAAGGTGGGTAGGGGGCTCACAGCACTGATCACAGATAGTGTTTCTTTATAGAATTAGGCTACTTTCACACTAGCGTTTTAAAATTCCGGTATTGAGTTCCGTCATAGGGGCTCAATACCGGAATAAAACGCTTCAGTTTTGTCCCCATTCATTGTCAATGGGGACAAAACTGAACTGAAGACAACGGAATGCTCCTGAAAGCATTCTGTTCCGTCTTCAGACCGGAGAACAAACCGCAGCATGCTGCGGTTTGCTCTCCGGTCCAGGGATCCGCACCAAGACGGATCCGGAATGACCCCCAATGCAAGTCAATGGGGACGGATCCGTTTGGTGTGGACACACCAGTAATCCGGATCTGTCCTCCATTGATTTGCAATGGGGGATCATTCTGGATCTGGCTACAGAGCTAGACACATACATAAATACATACATACATACATACATACACACATACTTACTCACATACTCCAGGGACGCCGGCAGCATGTCTTCACGCGCCTCCTGCGCGCAGCTATGACGTTTCCCCACTGCGCCCAGCAGAGGGCGCTGTGGGGAATCGTCATCACTGCGCGCAGGAGGCGCGTGAAGACGTTCTGCCGGCGTCCCTGGAGTATGTGAGTATGTATGTGTGTATGTATGTATGTCTGTATGTGTGTATGTCTGTGTCTTGTTCCATGTTAACATGTGTGGGGCCGGAGCGCTGCTCCGGCTCCACACATGTATCAGCATTAGCACGGATCCGTTGGCACCCTTTAGGTGCCGGATCCGTGCTAACGCTAGTGTGAAAGAGGCCTAAGGCCTAAGACCTTGTTCACACTTGTGTTTGGTCAGTGATTTCCATTAATGATAGTCAGCCAAAACTAAGAATGGAGTCTCCAACAAGTCTGCCAATGAGCAAAAGGGTAACAATGTTATGAACTTTGGATTTTCAGTCTCCATATCTCACCATCCACTACAGCTTCAAACATGAGACTACGATCATTTTATAGACAATCATCTTGGCTATCCCATACATAAATTGGACTTGCAACTATTTAGCATATTATCAGTTATGCAGATTCTTGTCATGTAACTGCATTGTTGCTGTTTTGTTCCTGGTGGTGGAACAAACTTTTTCTTCTTGTATACTACAAATTACAACCTGTTCCCACATTCCCTAAGGCTACTTTCACACTAGCGGCAGCACGGATCCGGCACCTACATTGGAACAAGACATACAGACATACATACATACACACATACATACTCACATACTCCAGGGACGCCGGCAGAACGTCTTCACGCGCCTCCTGCGCGCAGTGATGACGATTCCCCACAGCGCCCTCTGCTGGGCGCAGTGGGGAAACGTCATAGCTGCGCGCAGGAGGCGCGTGAAGACATGCTGCCGGCATCCCTGGAGTATGTGAGTATGTATGTCTGTATGTATGTATGTATCTATCTATGTAGCCGGATCCGGAATGACCCCCCATTGCAAATCAATGGAGGACAGATCCGGATTACTGGTGTGTCCACACCAAACGGATCCGTCCCCATTGACTTGCATTGGGGGTCATTCCGGATCCGTCTTGGTGCGGATGCCTGGACCGGAGAGCAAACCGCAGCATGCTGCGGTTTGTTCTCCGGTCTGAAGACGGAACGGAATGCTTTCAGGAGCATTCCGTTGTCTTCAGTTCAGTTTTGTCCCCATTGACAATGAATGGGGACAAAACTGAAGCGTTTTTTTCCGGTATTGAGTTCCGTCATTAAAAACGCTAGTGTGAAAGTAGCCTAATAGCTCAGTGTGTTATCAGGTTGATTTCCACACAAAAGCTCACTGGTTCGAATCAAGGAGCAACCATGAAGAAGATTTCCCAAGAAAAGAGAAACAGCATCATCCAGCTCATTGATAGAAGTATCTCGGCCGAGAAAATTGCCTAACTGCATCATGTGAGTGCCATCACAGTTGGAAGAATACCAAATGAAGTCTGAAGATTCAGCATTTACAGTAAACCAGGCTGCTTCTTCACTGGAGGAACTCAAGTACAAAACAATACAGTCAAGCCACTGAGCTGGCTTCTCCGGTCTCCTCCTTACCAGAAGAAGGTTCTGTTTTGAGGAAAGGCCTGAGCTAGCTGTCCATCTCTCTCTCAGAAGGCTGGTACCCTGGCCAAAGGGCTGGTGGCCCAGAGTCTTTGGCTTGGTTATATGGCTGGGCCTCTGGCCAACGGGCTGGTGACCCAGGGTCTGTGGCAGAGTATCCATATCTCTGCGTCTACTTCTGGTCACTCATGCAGTCTGGCAGAGTCTCTTCTACTAAACACTGGTACTTACAGTATGTGCAGACAACTAGGGACTCTAACTGCTCTCCTTATATATGGTTTGTAAATTAACTTAGAACCTTCTAGTGGGAGAGGTGGAGTGGAGAATTACAGACTAACAGAAACAAAGTTGCCATTTCAGTCTGTCATAGACTTATATAGAGTTTCAATACAAGTCTATGGAAAGTTTTTCCAGAAATAAACAAATCTTCATACATAAACAAAAGAGCCACCAGACAGTCAAAAGGTCAGTGTGTTTTTCCCTCCAAAATGTTGTATTGTTCTGTATTGCTCATATTAATGGTGGAAGATTTCCAACTTCACAGTGCAATTATAGAAAGTCCCAAAGTCTCTCAGTATTAGCTGGCTGTGCATTAACCCTTTCTAAAGTGCAGTGCAGACATGCTCCAATCACTTATTCAATGAGTGGGGGGAAATCACAGGGACATGATATTGGTGATCAGGGGTGAAATATTTGTGGTGTTTTTCATAACACCTCTGACACAACACATCAAAGATTCAGTGATGGAGGGAATCACAGGTAGGTGATGAGCAAGATTTGAGTGAAAATAGGTGTTTTGATACACTGTATAGCACTGATCCCGATAGTATAGGAACATGCTCCAGCTCTAATTGCCTCACAAAACCAAAACGAGATGGTTAAGGTATCTTTAATGTTGAAAGGCTTTGATTGGTCAGTCAGCATTGAATGACCAATCACAGTGATCACTGGGTCTAAATGACTGTGACTGGTCCACAAGTAATGACTGGCTGCTGTCAATGGCAGTTGACACAATGGCGGGGATTGATTAAAACTGATGTAAAGGAGAAAGATGGATTCTGATTGGTTGCTATGGGCAACTAGGCCAGTTTTCCATTACACCCGTTTTGATAAACCTCCCCCAATGTCATCTTGGCCGTAAATGTACTGCAGTTTGCATTAATGACTTCCCACTTGTGTTTTAATTTTACGGGTCGGATGGCAAGGCGGTTAATTGATAATCCCAATTGGCCCAGGGCTGCATTACTGAATTGGCCCCACTACAACTTATATTATTAGAATTATCAGGGGCAATTGTGATAATCCATGTGCAGGGCTGAGACTACAGATTGCTTCCTTTATTTGTCAGAGAGCTGCCACAGGAGTGACTAGGTTATACCTGCCCTAAGGAGAACGCTCCGTAATTAAATGTTGGGCCACAGATCAATTCTGTGAACTGAGTACAAAATGGGCTACGGCCAGTGAACAACAAGGAAATTTCAGTGGTATGTATGGGTGTAGGAAGCAGTTAAGACTGGCACGCACAAAAGAAGTGATCTGGCATTAATAAAATACTGTGAGTCACTCTCTGCCCTAGATATCTTACCAATATGCCCTTTCACCCAGATTATGCCATCTAGTTCTGCAGAATACACCTCCGTGATGTAACTGCAAGGAAATGTATTTCCATTGCATACGAGATGATGAAAGAGATTCCTAAATGTAAGGCCTCATGCACACAGCCAGTGTGCGGCCATTCCGTGCATTGGGGACCGCAATTTGCGGTCCCCAATGCATGGGAAACATCCGTGTGGCGGACTGAGACCCATTCAACTTGAATGGGTCCATGATCCGTCCGCACCATAAAAAAAAGAGGAGGTGTTCTTTTTTTTTGCGGTGCGGAGGCACGGACAGAAACACCACAGAAGCAGTTCATAGTGCTTCCATTCCACACAGCATCTCCTGGATTGCGAACCCATTCAAGTGAATAGGTCCATATCCGTGATGCGGGGTTCACACAGCCAGTGCCCGTGTATTGCGCACCCGCTGTTTGCGGGCCGCAATACGGCCACAGCCAGTCAACGGCCGTGTGCATGAGGCCTAAGATGAAGGAGATAGAACCACAGATCAGTCTTATCATATTAATTAAAAGCTCTGTTCATGTTTACACAATTAGGCCTCAAGCACACGACCTTATTCTTCATCTGTGTGTTATGTACAGTTTTTCCAGATGGCACACTGAAACACTGATTCATTTCATGGGGCCATGCACACATCCATTTTTTTTGCGTATTTATGTGGGCGTTTTGCAAATTTTGCACATTGTGAAGGAGAATAGCCATTTCTATTGATGGGAATGAGAATAATACAGAATGCGGGACGACTTGTAGTTTTCTTTGGTATCATTTTGAGGTAAAATCACAATTTTTGATTGTTATTAATTTATTTCGGCTAAGAATAAATTAGCAATTCTGCGATTTGTTATTTTTATTTTTTTGCACTGTTCACCGTAGGCGATAATGTACATGATATTTGTGTAGTGCAGGTTGTTACGGATGCGACGATACCAAACATGTCGGGGAGATTTTATTTTTTGCTATTTTTTTAATTAAAAAGCATATTTTTAATGGAAAAAAAGCTTTTTATATTGGAATTTTTTTATTTAATACATTTTTTTACTTTTTTTTATGACTTAATAGTCTCATATGGGGACTATAACAGGCAATGTTTAGATTACTTTTAAAATACAATGCACTATCCCTATAGTGGATTGCATTTTAATGTCAGTGCTAAACTGGCATTGAATAGCAGGCTGCGCCAGAGAAGCACAGTCTGCTGAAAAACACTCAAGGAAGCCTTGGGGCCTTTACCAGGCCCCAGCCAGCCTTTACACACATCAGCAGGGACAGATTGACCATAGACCTTACAGGGAAATTTTCTGGTGGGTCGATGCTCAAGGGGCCTCCTGAGCCCTCCTCACAGCCGGCCAGTGGACATTCTTGTGGATGTATTTTGTGCAGTATATTGTGAGGGACTCTGGTATTTGGCTCTGTTGGGGTGGTATAACACACCACAATATGGTATTGCTGGCCCCGCCTTCCATCAACTTGGACCTGACTACCAAACGGGGCCACTTTTAGTATTTTTTCCAGGGCCACTTTCAGTGTTTTTAATTTTATATGTGGTTCTCCATGCTGTATTTATTATATGATAACTTTATTGTGTAGGTTGATACGGTTATGGCGATACCACATTTATATAGTTTTTTTCACATTTTACTAATTTTTCAGAGTAAAATCCCTTTTTATTAAAAATAAGTTACATTTTGCATCACCACATATTAACAATCCATAACATTTTTATTTTTCCACAAGCTGTGCCATTTTGGGGTATGTAACACTTTTTTGATCACTTTTCATACCATTTTTTTGAGAGGCGAGGGGAAAAATTGCAATTCTATCAGTGTTTTCAATTTTTATTTTTAAGGAGTTCACCATGCAGTATATATTGTATGATAACTTTTTTCTGTAGGCCGATACAGTTATAATGATACCATATTTTAAAACTTAAATTACAATTTTTCAACATAAAATAATTTTTTATTAAAAATAAATTATAGTTTGCATTGCCACATAGTAGCATGCATAACTTTATTTTTCCACCAATGTACCTGTCTGAGGGCTTGCTTTTTGCGGGACAGATTGCAGTTTTTATTGGTACCATTTTGAGGTACATATGACTTTTTGGATCACTTCTGTACAATGCAAATGAGCTCTTAAGAATCTCTGCCTCTAATACCACTAGATATAAGTCAGCTATCCTGTAAGTCAATGTTCGACCCTTTAACTAGGACTTCAGAAATGACTTGGATAATAAATAAGCCAGCACCTCATCTGCAGACAGCTGTTTTGGGGTAATTGCCCCTCATCAGAGCAGTGTGTACTGGCTTAACTGGGCGTGAGGCCTAAGTCAGGATTTGGGGGGCTACTATCTCTTTGGGGAGAGCGTCTTAATAGGAGTGAGGAGACATATAGGCCATACATGCTCCACTGGAATTATGGAGAAAAAGGAATGGAAATGAGCTCTTAAGAAGCTCTGCATCTAATGACACTAGTTGTAAGGCAGTTACTCTCTGCTCTGCACTGATGAGGGACATTCACCCCAAAACATCTGTCTCTAGATGAGGTCCTTGCTTATTTAATATACGAGTCTTGTCTCAAGGCCATGTTGAAGGGTCGAACATTGACTTATAGGATAGTTGCCTTACATCTAGTGGCATTTAAGGCAGTGCTTACTTCTTCTCATGTGTGGCCTATAAGCCTCCTCATGCTGGTTAAGGCGCTCTCCCCAAGGAGAGATAGTAGTCCTCAATAATATTGATAAACTGAAAAGCAGTTGCAGAAATGCTCCAAAATTCTTTGTCAACAATCAGACACATTTTATTAGGAATCAGTTCAGAAGTTAAGGAATTCAAAGGGGTTCACTTGGTTTTTCTAGCAACTGTATAGTTGTCCTTTTAAGTGTCAGAGAACTCTTGAGCACCAGGGCCATAGAGCAAGCTTACAGTTTAACTAAGCATTTATTCATTTATATACAACCATCATTCGTATACTACCATTAAAACCACTGGCCTAATGTTGTGTAGGTCCCCCTCATTCTTCCAACAGCTCTGACTTATTGAAGCATGGACTCCACAAAACATATACAGTAGGTGTCCTGTGATATTTTGTACCAAGATGTTAGAAGCATGTCCTTAAAAGGTTGTTTGGCAAATTACCGTTTTTTCTTTAAACAGGCTCAAAAGATGAAATATGTGTTACTCATCTTACCAATCACAAGTCTCTCCTGTTTCATCTCTTCCTGGTCCCCAACCACTGTCTTAATCACTGGCTGCGGCAATGGCCCAGCTCAACAAGTAGTTGGCTGAGTAGTCATTTCCTATATGTTCAGAGGGATCAAGAACTAGAGACCAGTGAGGAATGGAGACGTCAGAATGGGAGTGGTAGAGGACTTGTAAGGTATATATATCTGATATAAAAATACAAAAAAACAAAAAAAAACATGATTCAACAGACCAGGCCACCATCTTGTTTCATGGACCAGTTATGATGTTCATGTGGCCATTGTAGGCACTTGATGAATTCCTATGCAGTCCCCTACATAGCAACCTGCATTGCGCTGTGTGTTTTGACACCTTACAAGAATAATGGAAACACAAAACAATTTGACATATCAGGCACACAATCTGAGTCAGACTAGTTCAGAAAAGAGAGTTCACAAACTCTTCAATTAATAGAAGTCACCCCACCGTTCAATGACAATGTCAGCAGAAATATTTATGGAGGGGTAAAAGCAAATAAAGATATATTGAATATACATAGTTGGGCTGGTATTGTAGGGATTGGGAAAATGATATGTGATATGGATATTTTTTTCAGATTGTGTATATTTTGATTATGTATTATCTTTATCTTTGGAGCTTGTGTATACAGAACATGCAAATTTCAAGACTATTTAATTACATAATGAAAGACATGCCTTCTGTGCCTTGGAAAAAGCCACAAGGAAGAAACCCAGGGTTGGGCTGGAACTTGGCATGCCGCATGTTTTTTTTGATGTGCCTGATGTGTTTTAAAACTTTGTAAGTGGAGCAGTACAGTCTGCTAGACGCTTAGCTAACAGAGTAGAAGTACAGCAGGAAAAGAAGTTGGACAAGTGATTTGCTGACATTATTGTTGAGCAATGAGGTATAATATGTGACTTTTCAATCATAGCCAGCATTAATTTTTCAGAAATTTTCGCCAAAGTAGCTTTTCTGTGGGTTTGAACCAGACAAGCTAGGCTTCCTTTCCCATAATCCCTAGATACTAATGACCATTTCACAGGTTCACTGGTTGTTCTTTCTTGGACCATTTTTGGTGGGTACTTATGTACCACTGCATACTGGGAGCACTCACAGGTTATGCCATTTTGCAGATGCACTGACACAGAGGCGTAGCTAGAGGTTCAGCACAGGGGGGCGAAACATACTTGAGTGGGCCCCCCACTTATTGGCTTCCCAAACGCACGTTTCCAACTTCACAGGCACATACTACTAGTTGTGGTTATAATATTGTATTAGAAAGATGACTATATAAACTGCAAGATCGTCTATGCTGCTAAGTACAGTACAATAGACTTTCTACATACCCTAGTCTAAATACTCTACCACATAATGCAGTAAAATATAGGATTAATAGGAGTAAAAAACAAGGGGACTCCTATGTTAAAGGAAACGTGTCCCCAGTTTTTACATCACTCCCCTGCCCCCATCAGACCTCAGATCAGCGTATTGTGCCCCCATCAGACCTCAGATCAGCGTATTGTGCCCCCATCAGACCTCAGATCAGCGTATTGTGCCCCCATCAGACCTCAGATTAGCATATTGTGCCCCATCAGACCTCAGATCAGCCTACTGTGTCCCCATCAGACCTCAGATCAGCGTATTGTGCCCCATCAGACCTCACATCAGCCTACTGTGCTCCCATCAGACCTCAGATTAGCATACTGTGCCCCCATCAGACCTCACATCAGCCTACTGTGTCCCCATCAGACCTCAGATCAGCGTATTGTGCCCCATCAGACCTCACATCAGCCTACTGTGCCCCCATCAGACCTCAGATTAGCGTATTGTGCCCCATCAGACCTCACATCAGCCTACTGTGCCCCCATCAGACCTCAGATTAGCATATTGTGCCCCATCTGACCTCAGATCAGCCTACTGTGCCCCCATCAGACCTCACATCAGCCTACTGTGCCCCCATCAGACCTCAGATCAGCGTATTGTGCCCCCATCAGACCTCAGATGAGCTTACTGTGCCCCCATCAGACCTCAGATCAGCGTACTGTGCCCCCATCAGACCTCAGATCAGCGTACTGTGCCCCCATCAGACCTCAGATCAGCGTACTGTGCCCCCATGAGACCTCAGATCAGCGTACTGTGCCCCCATCAGACCTCACATCAGCCTACTGTGCTCCCATCAGACCTCAGATTAGCATACTGTGCCCCCATCAGACCTCACATCAGCCTACTGTGTCCCCATCAGACCTCAGATCAGCGTATTGTGCCCCATCAGACCTCACATCAGCCTACTGTGCCCCCATCAGACCTCAGATTAGCGTATTGTGCCCCATCAGACCTAACATTAGCCTACTGTGCCCCCATCAGACCTCAGATTAGCATATTGTGCCCCATCTGACCTCAGATCAGCCTACTGTGCCCCCATCAGACCTCACATCAGCCTACTGTGCCCCCATCAGACCTCAGATCAGCGTATTGTGCCCCCATCAGACCTCAGATGAGCTTACTGTGCCCCCATCAGACCTCAGATCAGCGTACTGTGCCCCCATCAGACCTCAGATCAGCGTACTGTGCCCCCATCAGACCTCAGATCAGCGTACTGTGCCCCCATCAGACCTCAGATCAGCGTACTGTGCCCCCATCAGACCTCAGATCAGCGTATTGTGCCCCCATCAGACCTCAGATCAGCATATTGTGCCCCATCAAACCTCAGATCTGCATATTGTGCCCCCATCAGACCTCAGATCAGCGTATTGTGCACCCATCAGACCTTAGATCAGCCTATTGTGCCCCATCAAACCTCAGATCAGCCTATTGTGCCCCCATCAGACCTCAGATCAGCGTATTGTGCCCCCATCAGACCTCAGATCAGCTTAATGTGCCCCCATCAGACCTCAGATCAGCGTATTGTGCCCCATCAAACCTCAGATCTGCATATTGTGCCCCCATCAGACCTCAGATCAGCGTATTGTGCCCTCATCAGACCTCAGATCAGCCTATTGTGCCCCATCAATCCTCAGATCAGCCTATTGTGCCCCCCATCAGACCTCAGATCAGCGTATTGTGCCCCCATCAGACCTCAGATCAGCGTATTGTGCCCCATCAAACCTCAGATCTGCATATTGTGCCCCCATCAGACCTCAGATCATCGTATTGTGCCCCCATCAGACTTCAGATCAGCGTATTGTGCCCCCATCAGACCTCAGATCAGCCCACCCAGCCACATAAGATAAAAATAAAAAACCTCTCTTACCTGTTCTGCGCTGCGGCTGCCCTCCGGTCCGTGCTCCGCTCTCTTCCCTGGCCCGCGCACACTATGACCTGACGCTGCGTGCAGCGTCAGGTCATAGTGTTCGCCGCCAGGGAAGAGAGCAGAGCGCGGACCGGAGGGCAGCCGCAGCGCAGAATAGGTAAGTAAGATTTTTTATTTTTATGGGCCCCCTTGAGTCACTGGGCCCGGAGCCGTCACCCCCCCTGCCCCCCTGGTAGCTACGCCACTGCACTGACACATTCGTCTAGAAACCACAATGTGGCCCTTGTCAAAGTTGATAAGAGCTCCTCATTTTTCCTGCTTTCAGTACATCATCTTCAAGAACTAACTTTTAACATGCAACCTCATATATGTATCCCACCACTTGCCATGAGATAATTAATATTATTCCCATTGCTTATTGTTTTACAGTTATGTATGATTGGTGTATATCTGCTCTGTGTAGGCAGAGTTCTAAGGATGGTCCTTCTTAGTAAATGACAGCTAGATCTATGTGAGTGTGCATACAAGGAGAGCTGTGAAATAGAGCACCAGAACCAAGAACGGTACATAAATACAAAACCAGAACCAAGCACCGTACATATATACAACACCAGAAACAGGCTCATTACATAAATACAGCGCCAGAGCCAAGCATGTTACATAAATACAGCACCAGAACCAAGCATGGTACATAAATAAAGCACCAGAACCGAACAGAGTACATAATTTCAGCTCCAGAAACAGGCTCATTACATAAATACAGCGCCAGAGCCAAGCATGTTACATAAATACAGCACCAGAACCAAGCACGGTACATAAATACAACACCAGAACTAAGCATGGTACATAAATATAGAACGAGTACCAAGCACTGTACATAAATACAACACCAGAACTAAGCATGGTACATAAATATAGAACGAATACCAAGCACTGTACATAAATACAGCACCAGAACCAAGCATGTTACGTACATGAATACAGCAACTAAACCAAGTATGGTACATAAATACAGCACTAGAACCAAGCACAGTGTATAAATACAGCACCAGAATCAAGAATGGGACATAAATACAGCAACTATACCAAGTATGGTACATAAATACAGCTCTAGAACCAAGCACCATGTATAAATACAGCACCAGAATAAAGCATGGGACATAAATACAGCACCAGAACCAAGCATGGGACATAAATACAGCAGTAGAACCAAGCTCATTAAATAAATACAGCACCAGAAGCAAGCATGGTACAGAAGTACAGCACCTTAACCATTAAGTATGATACATATATACAGCACCAAATGTCTGTATGTGGGTAATGAACTGGCTCAGTGATAGAAAACAGAGGGTGGTTATTAATAGAGATGAGCGAGTAGTGAAATATTCGAAAGTTCGAAATTCGATTCGAATAGACCGCGAAATTCGACTATTCGACCGAATATCGAATCCCATTAAAGTCTATGGGAAAAAAATGCTCGCCACTTGGAAATCTCAATTCGACCACTTGGAGGTCACCAAGTCCACCCTGAAACCTCAGAAAAGGATGCCAACACTGCTGGAATGCAACTGGGACAGCAGGGGAAGCATGTCTGGGTGCATATAACGCGCCCAATTCGCACTATTACGCCACTATCACAGCCTCTCAACAATACACTCCAAAGACAATGTAACCTCTCTGTAAAGTGAGACCATACAAGGAAACCTTCTTTCCTCTACATTGCCATGGACCCCAAGCCAAACTAGACAAAAAAGAAGATAAAATTCTGCACCCCTTAAAATCACGTTGCCTATGACAACCACAGATGGCATAGGCAAAGGGGAAAGCAAATAGACCCCACCCCTAATTGTCATTGTGTGTGTGTGTGTGTGAGATGTGGTCAGACATGTCTTCTTTAAAATGTAAAAACAACTCAAACACATGCAGAAGCCTTAAAGGGGTTGTCCCACGAAAAATATTATACAGCTTTCAAACCAGCACCTGGATCTAAATACTTTTGTAATTGCTTGTCATTAAAAATTTTGTACAGCTACTGAGTTATTCAATAAAGTGTATCTGTATAGGACCACTTACTTTCTTATTTCTTTGACCTGCTCACTGAGCAGGCCGCACATGCTCAGTTTCAACTTTTAACTGCCTCCTGAGCTGTGATAGGCAGAGCATGGACACGCCTCCTGAGCTTGCAGCAGAAAAGACACTCCCCTGAGCTGTCAGCTTGATATGAATCTAGCAGAGCAATGAATGTGGAGATTTGTGGATCCATGTGAGGTACAGAGCTGGTTCTTGCTTTGTTAGAAAGAGGTTGTCATGTGCTATATGATGTCTGATTTTCATTTTTACATTATTCGTGGGATAACCCCTTTAAAATGCCCAAATTGTTGGTGCTTGAGATGTCAGTGACCCGACCTGGCCCAGTGTCATGTCTTGCAGGTAAAGCAGTGGGGATGTTGAGGGATGCGTAGGACCGCAAAAGGCAGGAAGAGGCCGTGGGCTGGCCAGAGGCTCATGGAGAAGGCAGGCTAGAGCCCGCAGGGCCGCATCTCTTCCCTATAACAGGCCCCCACACAAAGCTCTCCCATCGAGGGCTCTTAGGTCCTTGTTGTGAAAATATTTTAATGAGTGCGCAAAGTTAGCTTGAGGTAAGCCCTCGAAAAAATTATATGGAGGCCCAAGAGGTGAGACCTCTTAAAAATTGTATTAAGGCCCAAGAGGTGAGCCATAATAAAAATTGTTTGTAGGCCCAAGAGGTGAGACGTCTTAAAAATTGTGTGGAGGCTAAAGAGGTGAGACCTCTTAAAAATTATGTGGAGGCCCAAGAGGTGAGACCTCTTAAAAATTATGTGGAGGCCCAAGAGGTGAGACCTCTTAAAAATTATGTGGAGGCCCAAGAGGTGAGACCTCTTAAAAATTATGTGGAGGCCCAAGAGGTGATACCTCTTAAAAATTATGTGGAGGCCCAAGAGGTGAGACCTCTTAAAAATTATGTGGAGGCCCAAGAGGTAAGACCTCTTAAAAATTATGTGGAGGCCCAAGAGATGAGACCTCTTAAAAATTATGTGGCGGCCCAAGAGGTGAGACCTCTTAAAAATTTTGTGGAGGCCCAAGAGGTGAGACCTCTTAAAAATTATGTGGAGGCCCAAGAGGTGAGACCTCTTAAAAATTATGTGGAGGCCCAAGAGGTGAGACCTCTTAAAAATTATGTGGAGGCCCAAGAGGTGAGACCTCGATAAAATTATGTGGAGGCCCAAGAGGTGAGACCTCTTAAAAATTTTGTGGAGGCCCAAGAGGTGAGACCTCTTAAAAATTATGTGGAGGCCCAAGAGGTGAGACCTCTTAAAAATTATGTGGAGGCCCAAGAGGTGAGACCTCTTAAAAATTATGTGGAGGCCCAAGAGGTGAGACCTCGATAAAATTATGTGGAGGCCCAAGAGGTGAGACCTCGATAAAATTATGTGGAGGCCCAAGAGGTGAGACCTCGATAAAATTATGTGGAGGCCCAAGAGGTGAGACCTCGATAAAATTATGTGGAGGCCCAAGAGGTGAGACCTCTTAAAAATTATGTGGCGGCCCAAGAGGTGAGACCTCTTAAAAATGATGTGGAGGCCCAAGAGGTGAGACCTCTTAAAAATTATGTGGAGGCCCAAGAGGTGAGACCTCTTAAAAATTATGTGGAGGCCCAAGAGGTAAGACCTCTTAAAAATTTTGTGGAGGCCCAAGAGGTGAGACCTCGATAAAATTATGTGGAGGCCCAAGAGGTGAGACCTCGATAAAATTATGTGGAGGCCCAAGAGGTGAGACCTCGATAAAATTATGTGGAGGCCCAAGAGGTGAGACCTCGATAAAATTATGTGGAGGCCCAAGAGGTGAGACCTCTTAAAAATTTTGTGGAGGCCCAAGAGGTGAGCCATAAATATATAAATTTTTTTATTTACGGAGCAATTCTACGGCGGTTAAGGAGGAGGAGGTGGAGGAGGAAATGGCACTTCATACAGATGGCACTTCACTTTTGGCTGCTTTCCACTGTTGGAGAAGCAAAGTCCGGGTCAATCCACTTGCTGTTCATTTTGATTAGCGTCAGCCTGTCGGCACTGTCGGTTGACAGGCGGCTGCGCTTATCGGTTATAATGCCCCCGGCTGCGCTGAACACCCTTTCTGATAGCACGCTGGCGGCAGGGCAGGCAAGCACCTCCAAGGCGTACAGGGACAGTTCCAGCCACGTGTCCAACTTGGAGACCCAGTAAGTGTAGGACGCCGAGGGATCGGGGAGGACAGGGGTACGGTCTGCCAGTTACTCCCGCAACATCCGCCGATACTTGTCCCTCCTGCTGATAGCGGGCCCCGCAGTGATGGAAGTTGCACGAGGGGGTGCAACCACACCTTGGAGAGTGTTCCCCTGGTGGCTGTGGGCCTGATCGATGTTGTGGGACTCTGGGAGACCCTCTCCTCTCTGCCGCCAGCGATGGTGGGTGGGAAAATCTCCATCACGTTCTGCACGAGTTCCCTCTGGTATTCCAGCAATCGATTCGTCCTCTCCTCTACCGGAATAAAAGAGGAGACGTTATCTTTATACCGGGGGTCCAGGATTGCGAAGACCCAGTACAGTTTGTTCTCCACTATCCGGACAACACGTGTGTCCCGGGAAAAGCAGCCCAGCATGAAGTCAGCCATGTGTGCCAGACTCTGAATAGGCATGACCTCACTGCCCCCACCAGAAGGATCACTTGCCATTTCCTCCTCTTCCTCTTCCGCCTCCTCTCCGCCCCATCCGCGCTGAACCAATGGGACGCACACAGCCTGACTGCTACCCTCGCCGCCAGCATCCTCCTCCTCTTCCACAGCCACCTCCACGTCGTCGTCCTCCTCCTCATCCTCCTCCTGCAACTGCCACCGTGAAGCAGACAAAAGTGTGGTCTGACTGTGTAGCTCCGTTGCGTCTCCTCCTACCCCCGTCTCCTCTGCGTGCAATGCGTTCTCCCTTATTGCGATGAGTGATTCTTTAAGGACGCATAGGAGCGGGATGGTTATGCTCACTATAGCGTCCTCGCTGCTGACCTTCTTGGTGGACTCCTCAAAGATACGCAGTACATCGCATATGTCTGCCATCCATGGCCACTCGTGGTTGGCAAACTGAGGGAGCTGAGTTGGAGGCACGCGTGGATTCATAATCTGGTACTCCATCAATGCTCTCTGCTGCTCACACACCCTGGCCAACATGGAATAGGTGGAATTCCAGCGAGTCGGCAGGTCGCACAACAGCCGATGTTCAGGCAAATGGAGGCGTTGCTGGAGTTTTTTTAAGCTAGCAGCAGCTACAGTTGACTTCCGAAAGTGAGCGCACAAGCGCCGCACTTTCACCAGTAGCTCTGCCAGGTGCTTAGTTTATAACATGTACCTGAGGGAGTGGCACCTTCAGGTCTGAATGCGCTCTTAGCTTATCATGAGTAGCATTCTTGTGCACTTTTGCTCTTCCTATCAAATTGAGCGTCTTGATTGCGTGGTACATATAGGTGTGTTTGCTCCTCCTCTCATTGGTTGCTGTATGCACATAGAGGTCACTAGGAGCAACACGCCTATATGTGCAGCGTCCACGCTCCTAGATATAGATGCCCAACGGCATAGTTAGGTTTAGCGTAGGATAGGACCTGCCTGACCTGAGACCACCGTGACGCTGGGTAGGTGGGCACAGATGTGTTTTGATCAAAATATATTGGCTAAGAGTCTCAGATTTTATCATATCAGAATGAGGTCTTAGTTTATACAGTATATATTGTTTGCATCCATTTTTGTGCACTAGAACCCCCTTTTCTGTGATTTACTTTGATATGTATAGCCACTGACATCCGCAGTCATTATTTCAGATGTGCTGTCATACCCCCCCTGCATGGTGAATGGTGGAAAAAGAGCGCCAGGGAAGGTGGGAGGGGAAACGAATTCTAAGTGCGCCATCGCCGTTATACTTGATTGAAATCGAGTATGCCGAATAGCGTAGTATTCGATCGAATACCAGCTCGATCGAACACTACTCGCTCATCTCTAGTTATTAATGGTACACACTCAGATTGGGTCACTGTCATTAGTGGGGTACCACAGGGGTCAGTATTGGGCCCTATTCTCTTCAATATATTTATTAATGATCTCGTAGAAGGCTTGCACAGTAAAATATCAATTTTTGCAGATGACACTAAACTGTGTAAAGTAATTAACACAGAAGAGTACAGTACACTGCCACAGATGGATCTGGATAGATTGGAGGCTTGGGCAGAGAAGTGGCAGATGAGGTTTAACACTGACAAATGTAAAGTTATGCATATGGGAAGGAATAATGCAAGTCACCAGTACATACTAAATGGAAAACATTGGGTAACTCTGACATGGAAAAGGACATAGAAATTTTAGTAAACAGCAAACTAAGCTGCAGAAACCAGTGTCAGACAGCTGCTGCCAAGGCCAAAAAGATAATGGGTGGCATCAAAAGGGGCATAAATGCCCGTGATGAGAACATAGTTCTGCCACTTTACAAATCACTAGTCAGACCACACATGGAGTACTGTGTACAGTTCTGGGCTCCTGTGAACAAGGCAGACATAGCAGAGCTGGAGAGGGTTCAGAGAAGGGCAACTAAAGTAATAACTTGAATGGGTGGACTACAGTATTCAGAAAGATTATCAAAATTGGGGTTATTTATGTATAAATATATCAGGGGTCAGTACAGAGATCTCTCCCATGATCTATTTATCCCCAGGACTGTGACTGTGATGAGGGGACATCCTCTGCGCCTGGAGGAAAGAAGGTTTGTACACAAACATAGAAGACGATTCTTTACGGTAAGAGCAGTGAGACTATGGAACTCTCTGACTGAGGAGGTGGTGATGGTGAGTTCATTAAAAGAGTTCAAGAGAGGCCTGGATGTATTTCTGGAGTGTAATAATATTACAGGTTATAGCTACTAGAGATGAGTCATTGATCCAGGGAGTAATTCTTATTGCCTGATTGGAGTCGGGAAGGAATTTTGTTCCCCTAAAGTGGGGAAAATTGGCTTCTACCTCACAGGGGTTTTTTGCCTTCCTTGGGATCAACTTGCAGGATAACAGGCTGAAATGGATGGACAGATGTCTTTTTTCGGCCTTATAAACTATGTTACTATGTTACCAAAACTGAGCACGGTACATAAATACAGCACCAGAACAAAGCACGGTACATGAGTGAAGCACCAGAACCAAAATCATTAAATAAATACAGTACCAGAACCAAGACGGTGCATATACATTGCGTCATCTCAAAAACAGCTCAATACAGATATCATTTGCATAGTCAGGATAGCCGTTGACATATAAATATGTAAAGTGTGAAAGTATGGTATCAATAGGTGAAAAGGTATGCTGGGAGTTGTAGCGTTTCACAAAAGAGAATACTACCTCCAATTATCATGCTGTAGATCATACGAGTGTCTACAGCACTGATTAGACACAGTCAATGGCAGAATAAACATTTGCATTAATTGACTTACAGGTGATATCTTATTTCCTTTTCTTTCAATCCGGTTCTGACAACTGTGATGACTTCTGCCTGCCAAGCCTTGTCTCTGCAGTGTTTGCTGCCAAGATGTCTTCAGCTTCTCGCTTCACCAAACTCATCGACGCCTTATGTATCAATACGAATTCCCCTTAGTGCCACAGGCTATGCCCTGAATATAAAAGTAACATACCAAAAAATCATTTCACAAACCTGTATTATGCCTCCTAAAAAATAAAGCACTATTCAGAGTGCTTTAAATGGTAGTGCCCTCTTACAGTGCCTTGCGAAAGTATTCGGCCCCCTGGAACTTTTCAACCTTTTGCCACATTTCAGGCTTCAAACAAAAAGATATAACATTTTAAATTTTTGGTGAAGAATCAACAACAAGTGGATCACAACTGTGAAGTGGAATGAAATTTATTGGATCTTTTAAACTTTTTTTGTAATAATAAAACTGAAAAGTTGGGTATGCAAAATTATTCGGCCCATTTACTTTCAGCTCAGAAAACTCACTCCAGAAGTTCATTGAGGATCTCTGAATGATCCAATGTTGTCCTAAATGACTGATGAAGGTAAATAGAATCCACCTGTGTGTAATCAAGTCTCCGTATAAATGCACCTGCTCTGTGATAGTCTCAGGGTTCTGCATCATGAAGACCAAATCCGCTTCGTTAGATTCGAAAATGTTCTTAAAGCTTTCTACGCATTCGCTACTTGTCCGATAAATTGTACGCTAATGCTATGTATAAGTTACTTTATACGCTGATGTGTACAAATTCAGTTAATTAGCGAACTTTTACTGTTCGTTATCTGTGCGGCAAAAAGCCCGGGAAGAAAGTGGTCACCTGACCTAGTGGGAAGGGCTTGCTCTGATTGGCTCAGGCTCGGTAAGCCAGTGACGCATCAGTTGTGCTGCGACGAGCAGAAGCACTGTCTCTGAAGTTCTGAGAGACAGATAACTGTTTTGTTAAAACTGGGGTGTAATTATTCTGGGAATCCATATTACACATATCAGGGATACTGCAGGGCCAGTGCAGGGCTAGTAATTAATCAGGCAGGGAGAGAGATAGGGTGAGAGACAAAGACCAGCTGCAGGGCCACAGTCAAGTGAAAAATGTCTGGCATGGAAAAGCAAAAGGGTTCCAGCCAGACCTCGAGCTCCAAAACTAAGGAGAAGGTGGCACAGGGCAAAAGGACCTGTAGCCGGAGTTTCTACTTGTAGAATTCACAATAGTTGGCCAGTGTTCCACCAGGCTAACCCACCAAGGCGCAAAATTGTAGTGGAGGAGAAAGTTGATGAGGTAGTGGAGTGGATGGCACACTCATCTCAATCACAGCCGGATGATCTGCTGTCATCTGCTGATACAGTATCATGTAGCCAGGGGTCAGACTCAGAGCTTTCCTCTTGCTCCACCATTCCGCTCCAGCAAAGCCCATCATTTTCATACGCAATTTGTACACTCATGTGTACGTGTTCACATAAGTTGCGTACCTTTAACAACTGTACGTTCGTTATTAGTGGCGAATGTTCGCAAAACACCACATAATGACGCATGATTTGTACGCAGCTTTGCCGAATATATTCGTATGAGGTATGAATCTTTTGAAAAGTTCGACGAACATTCAGCGAAGCGAATTTTGCATGATTCGCTCATCTCTACTTCTGATCATCTTAAAGGCGTAGTTTTTGGTGACTCTGGAATCCTTATCTCATCAACCTCATTTTTTTCCTACTTTTCTGTTACTCTTATAAAAACTCATGGGGTTATTTATCAAACTGGTGTAAGGTAAAACTGACTTAGACTGAGTTCACAGTTCAGTTATTTGGTCAGTTATTGCCATCAGTTATTGTCAGCCAAAACTAAGTGTGGGTCAAAAATACAGAACAGGTGAATATCTTTCCATTATACCTTATCTCTGAGAAGCTTTCACTACTGGTTTTGGCTCACAATAACTGATGGAAATAACTGATCAAATAACTGAAGTGTGAACTCAGCCTTAGTTACCCATAGCAATCAATCAAACTTCACCTTTCATTTACCAAAGGGGCTGTGAAAAATGAAAGGTGGAATCTGATTGGTTGCTAAGCCAATTCTACTTTACACCAGTTTGATAAATGCCCCACCAGACCCTGTAATTTTGTGTAGTACAGTCTCTTACTCTTCCTTTCTCCATGTTGATGTATGAGGGGATTGAAGGTTTAATCACAATTCTGCGTGCATGTTTCACAGCTTCTTTTCAGTGGTTGTAGAACAGTTCATAACTCTTGGAAGGAGCTTTGACACTGAGACCCCCTCCCTTCACTAGTCTGCAGGTCGTTGTACAAAGTCATTAGCCCTGCTGCTTGGTTGGTGTACTGCAGGAATTCCTTTTTCTAAACTCTGTATCTTATTTAGTTTTCTGTATATTAAGCTCAGCTCAATAAAAATGCTCAATCCCAACTCAACATATACTCAACTGGTAATATATTTAGCAATTTACAAGTCATGGTGGTGTTTCATCTTCATTCTTGACACATTTTTCCATTGGTCTTGGATGGCCTTCATCACGTGATAACAATGTAACATATATCACTTCCTTTTAGTTCTATTATATCTGTGTACTCATAACATATTGTTGTATAAAAGCAAAACACATTTGTTTTGATATCTTTCATTTGTAGAATTTTTTTCAATATAAATTGCAGAGGTCAGATTTGTGGTGTTAATTGAACATTCAACATATAGGCCGCTTTCAGACGAGCGTGTTGAAATCCGTCAGTATTTTGGCTCAGGATCCTGATTATATACCATCAGTATTGTAATCAGGATTGCTTCAGGATTATCATCAGGATTGCTTCAGGATTATCATCAGGATTGCTTCAGGATTATCATCAGGATTGTTTCAGGATTTCATCAGGATTTACATGCGTATTCCTTCCTTCCTTCCTTCCTTATTTATTCACTGAACAGACTGTAATGTGTGTATTTGGAAACAAATCCACACAAAACTCGACATGCTGCGGATTTCAAATACTGACGGAAATTATACGCCCGTGGGAATAGCTCTATTCATTAACATTAACAGCGGATTACGGTACATTAAATCCGAACTCTATATGCCATTGCAAATACACTCGTCTGAAAGCAGCCATAACCATAGAAACATGGAGACAAACAAATCTGACAATACAGATAACACATTTCGGGTCCACAGGAACATTTCAACAACTCATTAGAAAAAAAAATGTTTTCACCAAATAAAAAACAAAAATAGAAAATCACCCAAATAAAAACTTCCCAATGCATATCACAAAAGAAAAAACATCTACAGCACCTTCACATTTTCATTTCTTGCCACAGCCTCATAGAGTCATATATCACACACAGTTCATGGCCACATGGACAAACTTAACACACAATTTCAACACATCTATCCCATTGTCTGGTCAATGACAATTCTTAGAATGCATCATCAGACAGTCAACAGCCGCCACTCTGTCTCTTATCTCATGCAGGTAGGCAACCCCCGCTGTCTGCCTTCATACAAGTACCCAGCTTTCCTGTAACTCAACAACCCATTCACATATTTTCATATCTTCTCTCCTAAAAGTAGAAAGTAAGCAGATACAAATCCAATTATTCAAGACAAAACATAAAATTCAATACAAATTGCAGTCCGCAATGCACGGGCACCAACCGTGGGGCTTCCACATGCGGATCGTGGACCCATTCACTTCAATGGGGTCCACGATCCGCATCCGACTGTCCGAACTGCAAAAAATAGAACAAGTTCTATTTATTTGCGGTGCGGAAGAACGGACAGAAACACAACGGAAGCACACAGTAGTGCTTCCATGAGGTTCCGATCGGTGCCTCCATTCTGCACCGCATCTCCCGGATTGTGGACCCATTCAAGGTCTGCAACCTTGTATTGCGGACCCGCCGTATGCAGGCCACGGCTGGGCAACAGCCGTGTGCATGAGGCCTTAGGCAGATTTACACTGCCCAACTATCAGTCAGATTATCAGGAACGAATGTTCCTGTGCATGCACGTTCACCAAAATGTGTCCGTGTAAGTGTGCTGCCAATCACCTGATGAATGGGTAAAATGCTTGTTTATTGGGAGATCCTCTTGTTTGTGCAGGCACCACCAATTATCTTTTCTGGGCAGCAGATCGAGCTGTTTAAACAGCGATCTGCTGGCCAGAAACAAGGATTCTGTATGAGGACGAGCAATTGCAATAGCGATCCCTCATCCTCATAGAGTGGAGGAGATCGCTGCATGTAAATGCAGAGATCTCCTTCACTGAATGAGCAGGCAACTGTGGCGAAGGAACGCTTCATTCCCAACAATCGGCTGTAACATCATGCAGCGTAAATGATTTTTGATGTCTGCAGTGCAAAACAATCACCCAATCAACAAGTGTCTGCTAGTTCCTCAGGTGAATGCCAACACCTTTTACACAGGCCAATTATTGGGAACAACCGTTTATACAAACGTTCACCTCCAATATCAGCCTGATTATCGGTCTGTGCAAAAGGACCTTTAGTCTACAATTACACATTGTATTCATACCCACTCATATGTATTTTAGGATTTATACTGATGGTGAAGTTGTATTTTTAATGGTTCATTTTATTATTGAACAACTACAGTACTGTTGGTCAATCCAAAATGTTGGTCAAACTATTTATTTTATACATTTATATAGCGCTGACATATTCCGAAGCGCTTTACAGATATTAGCATCAAGTTGTCCCCAATGGGGCTCACTATTTAAGTTCCCTATCACTATGTCTTTGGAGTGTGGGAAGACACTGGAGTACCTGGAGGAAACCCACGCAAACACCAGGAGAACATACAAACTCCGTGCAGATTTTGTCCTTGGTGGAATTTGAACCTAGGACCAGTGCTAATGACTGAACCATCATGCTGCCCACATACAGTAAAAGTGAGGTTTTGGCTTTCTTAGGAGAATATCTATGTGTGTGCATAATAATTGGGCAGGTATTAATGTGCAGAATTATTATGTAACTAAATGAGAAAGGAAATTTTCATCTAACATAAGCCTTCCATCAGTGGCATACTGTCAATATAGGCAGACCACGCACTAGCTATGGGGCCCGTGGGGTTAGGGGGCCCGGCCAGGCTGCATGGCTCCGCCCCTTTCTGACCAGAATATGCGCTGCACACCAGTAACAGTAGACAGATATCAGGCCCCAGCCCTCCTGATTTCTCCCTTGCTGAACCATCCTGGTCTGCAGCCTATTATTGTAGCACGGACCGGAGCTCTATTGGGGGCACATGGGGGCATTTTTACTGGCACATGGGGGCATTTTACTGGAACTGGGGGCATTTTTACTGGCACTGGAGGCATTTTTACTGGCACTGGGGGCATTTTTACTGGCACATGGGGGCACTGGGGGCATTTTACTGGCACTGGGGGCATTTTTACTGGCACATGGGGGCACTGGGGGCATTTTTACTGGCACATGGGGGCACTGGGGGCATTTTTACTGGCACATGGGGGCATTTTTACTGGCACATGGGGGCACTGGGAGCATTTTACTGGCACTGGGGGCACTTTTTACTGGCACCTGGGCGCATTTTTACTGGCACTGGGGGCATTTTTACTGGCACATGGGGGCACTGGGGGCATTTTAGTGGCACTGGGGGCATTTTTACTGGCACATGGGGGCACTGGGGGCATTTTAGTGGCACTGGGGCATTATTACAGGCACTGGGGCCATTTTTACTGGCACCAGGGGGCACTGGGGGCATTTGTTACTGGCACATGGGGCACTGGGGGTATTTCTTACTGGCACATGGGGGCACTGGGGGGCATTTCTTACTGGCACTGGGGGCATTTCTTACTGGCACTTGGGGGCATTTCTTTATGGCATGGGGGCATTTTTACTGGCACTGGGGCATTTCTTACTGGCACATGGGGGCACTGGGGGGCATTTTTTCTGGCACATGGGGGCACTGGGGGCATTTCTTACTGGCACATGATTTTTTTGGGGAATCAATGGGGGAACTTCTGGCGCATTATTGGGGCATTTCTTACTGGCACATAATTTGGGGGGCATCTATGGGTGGGGAGCACTTCTTACTGGCACATTATTGGGGTGAAATTTTGGGGGCACTTCTTACTGGCACATTGGAAGCATTATTACTTCTGGGGCACAGTGGGGACATTAGTACTGTTGGGGGCACTATTACTAACAAGTGCACTCTGGCAGAGAATTATTTGTTGGGACTTTGGGGGCACTACTACTGTGGGGGCACTATTACTGTGGGGGACACTATTACTGTGGGGGACACTATTACTGTGGGGGGCACTATTACTGTGGGGGGCACCCTGGCACAGTATCAGCGCAGTTATTTCTGGGGGACGTTATGTTCACACTATTACGGGGGCACTATTTGCTGGGCACAGTTATTTTAGGACACTGTGTGCCAATAATTATTGAAGGGCACTATCTGTGTGGTACTAGTGGCACAGTACTGGGGGTGGTAGGAAGATTTGTCCAGAAGATGGGAGGATGATGGAAAAGTAATAAACTAAGATTTTTTTCTGTCAAACTGCAGAGATGAGAAATGGCTGAAAAAATGGCGTCTGGTCTGAAAGGAGAAGATGAGGAAAGAGAAGATCTACATCAGAGGAGACGTCACTGGATGTACGAGGTATGGGGCGCTGTATTATACTGGATGTAAGAGGTATGGGGGGCTGTATTATACTGGATGTAAGAGGTATGGGGCGCTGTTTTATACTGGATGTAACAGGTATGGGGCGCTGTATTATACTGGATGTATGAGGTATGAGGCGCTGTATTACACTGGATGTAAGAGGTATGGGGCGCTGTATTAGGCTACATTCACACGAACATTGTGTTTTGCAGTCTGCAAATTGCGGATCCGCAAAAAAAGGATGATGTTCCGTATGGCATCCGTTTTTTTTTGCAGATCCACTGTAATAATGCCTATCCTTGTCCGCCAATGGACAAAAATAGGAATGGACATACAGATGTGGACAGCACATAGTGTTCATTTAAGTGAATGGGTCCGTATCTGAGGCGCAAAATATGCATATCGGAGGCCGCGAAAACAACTGTGGTGTGAATGTAGCCTTACCCTGTATGTTCTGTAGTGATACACGTAATGTTAGGAGGAAAAAGGTTAGGGTGAGAATTTGGCATGGGGGGTTCAGCAGAAAAGCTAGGTGCACCAGCGCTGGGGGGGGATCTCAAGCTGAACTCTTGCACCAGGGCCCATGAGCCTTTAGCTACGCCCCTGCCCTGAGAACTTGAAGCATACTGCATCTCTATGTATGTATATATTTATATCTACACTAGCAGAAGGACCCGGCTTCGCATGGGTATATTTCATCTATTTTATTTAATGTATGTGTGTGTCGTTAAAAGATATTGACAGTCTCGCCAATAACAGTGACCGCTACAGCACCCTGCTCCCTTATCAGTGAACTCCACTAGCCACCTAACCCTTAACATTGACCCCCCCCACAGTGCCTCGCCTCCTTAAAATAGGACCTCCATAGCAGCCTATCCCCTTAACTTTGATCTTCACAGCAGCCCGCCCTGCCCCTTTAACAGTGAGTTTCACAGCACCCCACTCCCTGTACATGCACGGCGCTGGGGCGATGCGGACACATGGCCGGCAAGTCTCTGCTGTTTCTAATATATTTATGTACATGTACAGCATTGTGATGGAGCAAGCTCAAAAATTGAGCCTGCGCCATCAGATATTGGTATAACACACTGTTTCAACTGGAGCTAGTGTACAATTACACCATTTTAACCCTTACGATGTTCTGTGCGGACATTACAAACATATACAGTGCCTTGTGAAAGTATTCGGCCCCAGGGAACTTTTCAACCTTTTGCCACATTTCAGGCTTCAAACAAAAAGATATAACATTTGAAATTTTATGTGAAGAATCAACAACAAGTGGGTCACAATTGTGAAGTGGAACGAAATTTATTGGATCATTTAAACTTTTTTGTAATAATAAAACTGAAAAGTGGGGCGTGCAAAATTATTCGGCTCATTTACTTTCAGTTCAGAAAACTCACTCCAGAAGTTCATTGAGGATCTCTGAATGATCCAATGTTGTCCTAAATGACTGATGAAGATAAATAGAATCCACCTGTGTGTAATCAAGTCTCCGTATAAATGCACCTACTCTGTGATAGTCTCAGGGTTCTGCATCATGAAGACCAAGGAACACACCAGGCAGGTCCGTGATACTGTTGTGGAGAAGTTTAAAGCCGGATTTGGATACCAAAAGATTTCCCAAGCTTTAAACATCCCAAGGAGCACTGTGCAAGAGATCATATTGAAATGGAAGGAGTATCAGATCACTGCAAATCTGCCAAGACCCGGCCGTCCCTTTAAACTTTCATCTCAAACAAGGAGAAGACTGATCAGAGATGCAGCCAAGAGGCCCATGATCACTCTAGATGAACTGCAGAGATCTACAGCTGAGGTGGGAGAGTCTGTCCATAGGACAACAATCAGTCGAACACTTCACAAATCTGGCCTTTATGGAAGAGTGGCACGAAGAAAGCCATTTCTCAAAGATATCCATAAAAAGTCTCGTTTACAGTTTGCCACAAGCCACCTGGGAGACACACCAAACATGTGGAAGAAGGTGCTCTGGTCAGATGAAACCAAAATCTAACTTTTTGGAAACAATGCAAAACGATATGTGTGGTGTAAAAGCAACACAGCTCATCACCCTGAACACACCATCCCCACTGTCAAATATGGTGGTGGCAGCATCATGGTTTGGGCCTGCTTTTCATCAGCAGGGACAGGGAAGATGGTTAAAATTGATGGGAAGATGGATGGAGCAAAAATACAGGACCATTCTGGATGAAAACCTGTTGGAGTCTGCAAAAGACCTGAGACTAGGACGGACATTTATCTTCCAACAAGACAATGATCCCAAACATAAAGCAAAATCTACAATGGAATGGTTCAAAAATAAACGTATCGAATTCTTAGAATGGCCAAGTCAAAGTCCAGACCTGAATCCAATTGAGAATATGTGGAAAGAGCTGAAAACTGCTGTTCACAAACGCTCTCCATCCAACCTCAAGGAAGAATGGGCAAGAATTTCTCTAGATGTGCAAAACTGATAGAAACATACCCCAAGCGACTTGCAGCTGTAATCGCAGCAAAAGGTGGGCAACAAAGTATTAATGCAAGGGGGCCGAATAATTTTGCACACCCCACTTTTCAGTTTTATTATTACAAAAAAAGTTTAAATGATCCAATAAATTTTGTTCCACTTCACAATTGTGACCCACTTGTTGATTCTTCACCAAAAATGTAAAATGTTATATCTTTTTGTTTGAAGCCTGAAATGTGGCAAAAGGTTGAAAACTTCCAGGAGGCCGAAAACTTTTGCAAGGCACTGTATGCACTCTAAAGTTATAAATGAAACAGAATCTGTGAATATTTGAAGTGTCCATTTATATTATAAATTTGGATATGGGATTAAGGCATGCGTAGAAGCTCCTGGGCCTTGATACAAAATCTGTACAGACTCTTCAACCATCATAATGATCATCTATCTAATGATATGTTGTCGTCTACTTTGTATACCTGGATAAACAGTAAATCCTAATGAAGAGTGATATAATTAGAGGTGTACAGGTGACTCATGACTGAGTGACGTGTAACGCTTTGTAGTAGTACTTGAGTTGGGTTTAATTTTACTCTTATTAAGAGTAAATGGAATATTGCATAATATTATAATGATAGGAACATAATCTGCTTACTTCATTTGACGCGTATGTAATTGTGTAGGCGCTCCTGGGGGTTAAACATAGTTCCACAAACCTAAGAAGTCTTACACTCTGAGACTTTGGAATTGAGTCATGGGTGTATGTAGTACTGTTCATAGCGACCTATTGGGACATAGGATTTGGAAATATGTAAAACTTCATCAGCATACAGGGGAGTATTAATAACACAAAATGCACTGGGTCTCAGCCAGGAGCATATTATTATTGGTATACTTGGAGCAGTCACTCCAGGTTTCACTGTCCTTCTGTCTTAGGGAAGCCCCAAGCTCCCCTGATTTCCATATCCCCACTTGCTCTGTCTCACACTGTATAGTAGCTAGAGAGATTAGCCAGGTTTTGTTTAAAAAGCTATAAGCTTTGTAAGGGATCGCTCTCTCTCAGGGGGTCGCAATCACAAATCTTCCGACACAGGGGTGCTTTATTTTCACTCTTTAGCACTAACACACGTGAAAAACATTCAAATAAACACCTGCCCGTCTGGGCTCTACCTAATACACGTGATGTCTCTATCTCACCTATAGAGCGCCGTTCACATACAGTATTCGATCTGGCTCCCCCAGCACCTTTGGGGGGGAGATGGTCCAGTAGCCCTCCTGACTCTGACCGTGCGACCCTCTATCCATAGGCGTCACTGGGCCCCCCCAAACTTCAGGCTATACAAAGCCTTGTGGCCCCTCAGCCCTCCTGGCTGAGACCACACAGAGCCTCTGCACGCTCCAACCTCTCAGGCTTCCTCATCCTTTCCCACAGGCTTCCTTCCTCCCTGGCTGGGACCACACAGGCCTTTTCCAGGCCTATTCCCTGGGGCCCTCTCTCTCTACCTCTCATACACAGAGGGTCGTTTTATCCCTCCGTGATTACCATAGCAGGCCTCACCTGCAATCTCCTTAGCTAACCGAAATACCTGTACTGGAAGGGTGTGGACTGGAAGACTTCCACTACCAAAATCTTTGCCCCAGTCCAAATGAAATCCAGCCCAGAACAACATCTAGACAAAACTGTCTTGGCAAACTACACTTTCTGAAACCACTGCAGTTTTCTGGATTGAAGTTATCTCACCCAGCTAGGGTATCTAGGTGGGATATACAAGCCTTCCAACACTTATACTGGTACACATCACCACAGCTTTCAAACAAGGCTATGATGGAGAGGCACGCAGCATTACAGTTGAAGATACAGCCATTGGAAACTGAGATGGAATATGTGCAGGTCATACCTGTGAATTTCACTCTTAATCTGGTTTCTGAAGGCTTTATACAGCCTAAAATAGAACAGAGTGACAAGGGTTTTCCAGGTGCATGTAAATGCAATACCCTATGTAGAGTATCTACAAATTGTTCGTTTTATAATGCTACTGTTTTTCTATGTCAGACAATGTTACACCAGCACATGGAGTATGGGTGGCACTGGGAATTGAGCTACCCACTCCATTGACCTCCTCTTGATAGGAGTGAGCTGTTCTTACCTCCTGCCGGGAGGGTGAGTTCTAGAGAGTTGGAGAGCTAGATGAGCAAGCCTGGAGTAAGAGAGCACAACAACCTGCTCCCGCTTGATGGCCTTGGGACTGAAGATATAGCTTGTGTACTCCAGGGAAATCGGAAGATCTGCAAGCGACAGCATTTACAGACAGCAGAGTGATCAGTACTACAGCTATACAGACTCTTCTGCAAGGTGAGCGGATAACAAGACATCCATCACTACAGTTCAGTACAGTCACACTCAAAAGCATGTATTTCATAAGTGGACACCTACTTATAGCCACATGTGCCAGTTTATTGCTAGTAGTGAAGGGAGATCAGGAGAGAGAAAAGGTCTACTTTAGGCCCCATTCACACGACCGTATGTACATTTCCGCATCTTATCCGCATTTTTGCGGATAAGATGCGGAACCAAATGGACCCATTCATTTTTCCATAGGAGAAAAAAAAATGCGGATCCGCATCCGTATATTACGGAAGTTCTCCGGCAAAAAAAATGAAACATGTCCTATACTTGGCCGCAAAATGATGTCTGTAGCCCCATTAAAGTCAATGGGTCCGCAAAAATGCGGAACACTACGGAAGACTTTCCGTATGTCTTCCGTTCCGTTTTTATACGGATCATGGAATACATACGGTCGTGTGAATGGGGCCATAGAGTGCTATTGTACTTTAGAGTGCTATTGTCTGCCATTTTGCCTGCCTACTTACCTCATTATCTGGGGATAGCAGTGGCGTACTGCCCATATAGGCAGACCACGCACAACACAACACAGGCAGCCAGGTTATTCATAATTAACTAGTTAATAAACTAGTTAACTTGGGGCATTGAGGTAGCCTGTGCCTGCCCACTTGTGTTCCCTTTTTATGCTCTGCACCCGCTTCCCCCACGTGTGTCCCTGTGTGTCTGCCTGTCCCTATGTGTCTGTCTATGTCCCTGTGTGTCCCTGTGTTTGTCCCTTTCTCTGTGTGTGTGAGTTCCTGTCCCTGTGTATCCATGTGTGTATCTGTCCATGTGTGTATCCCTGCCCCGTGTGTCCTTGCCCCTGTGTGTGTCTGTCCCTCTGTCCCTGTGTGTGTCCCTGCCCCTATGTGTCCCTGTCCCCCTGTGTGTCTGTCCCTGTGTGTGTCCCTGCCCCTATGTGTTCCTGTCCCCCTGTGTGTGTCTGTCACCATCACCATGCCCACAGTGTTCCTATGTTTTGACGCAGCTGCATCAGGACGTTCTGTGGGGGCAAGAAGAAGAAGACGGAAGAGGAGACAGCGCCACCAGCATGGAGTCCGTGGGAGAGGCACAGGGAGGCACACTAAGGACGTAGGTAACACTACCACATGATCTACACTAGTGTTATCTGTGGTTTTACATAGGACTGCAGGTAACACTACCACATGATCTACACTAGTGTTATCTGTGGTTCTACATAGGACTGCAGGTAACACTATCACACGATCTACACTAGTGTTATCTGTGATTTTACATAGGACTGCAGGTAACACTACCACATGATCTACACTAGTGTTATCTGTGGTTTTACATAGGACTGCAGGTAACACTACCACATGATCTACACTAGTGTTATCTGTGCTTTTACACAGGACTGCAGGTAACACTACCACATGATCTACACTAGTGCTATCTGTGGTTTTACATAGGACTGCAGTTAACACTACTACATTATAAGCACTAGTGTTATCTGTGGTTGTACATAGGACTGCATAGGTAGCACTGTCACATTATCATCACTAGTATTATCTGTAGTTGTACATAGGACTGCAGGTAACACTACCACATTATCAGCACTAGTGTTATATGTGGTTTTACATAGGACTGCAGTTAGCACTACTATATTATCAGCAGGGGACATCTACTACATTATCTCTACTAAGAGAGTTATCACCGTGTTACCTGTGGTGTTACATCGGATTGCAGGTGACATCTACTACATTATCTGTAGTCAGAGAGGTATCACTGTGTTATCTGTGCTGTTACATAGGACTGCAGGTGACATATAGTACGTTAATTGTACTCAGAGAGTTATCACTGTGTTACCTGTGGTGTTACATAGGACTGCAGGTGACATACAGATGCGTCCACACTTAACTTATATCCAAACTCAGAGTGGTGTCAGTTTTGTCCTGACAGCAAAACAACATGATGTAGCGAGATTGTAACTAAACTCTAAAAAACTGCAATACACGTCACAACCACTGGGCGGTGAGTGCTCCACATTTAGCTGATTGCTCAGCAGCTTTTTCTTTTGTTTAGAGTAGCTGGCCTCAGATGTGAGATATTTATCGTCAGACCAAGCTAAATGTGGTGAGATCTATTGAGAATATTTAGTGTGCTAAAGTCAAACACATCTAATCCTGTCATGTGTGATACTGTCTACAGTATCGTGCATCTAAGCCTATTGTGTGTGATACTGCGTGAAGAGTTGTGTATCTCATAATATCATGTGTAATACTGTCTGAAGAGTTGTGTATCTCATCATATCATGTGTAATACTGTCTGAAGAGTTGTGTATCTAATCCTTTCATGTGTGATACTGTCTGCTTACCAGTGTATCTAATCCTATCATATGTGATACTATCTTCAGGATGGTGTATCTAATCCTATCCTGTGTGATACTGTCTGTCGAGCTGTGTATCTAATCCTATCATATGTAATACTGTCTGCAGAGTTGTGTATCTAATCCTAACCTGTGTGAAACTATCTGCTAAGAAGCATATCTAATCCTATTATGTGTGATACTGTCTGCTGAGCTGTGTATCTAATCCTATCCTATGTGATACTGTCTGAAGAGTTGTGTATCTAATCTGATCATATGTAATACTGTCTGCAGAGTTGTGTATCTAAGCATATCATGTGTGATACTGTCTGCTTAGCTGTGTATCTAATCCTACCTTGTGTGACACTGTCTGCTGAGCTGTGTATCTAATCCTACTTTGTGTGATACTGTCTGCTTAGATGCGTATCTAATCCCACCTTCTGCAATACTGTCTGCTGAGCTGTGTATGTAATCCTATTCTGGGCGAAAGCGTCTGCAAAGCTGTGTATCTAATCCTATCATGTGTGATACTGTTTGCAGAGTTGTGTATCCAATCCTATCATGTGTGATACTATCTGCAGAGTTGCGCATCTAAGCCTATTGTGTATGATACTGCCTGCTAAGTTGTGTATCTAATCCTATCATGTGTGATACTGTCTGCTGAACTGTGTATCTAATCCTACCTTGTGTGATACTGTCTTCTGAGCTGTGTATCTATTCCTATCATGTGTGATACTGTCTATGAAGCGATTAGATGTATGTCTATAGAGTGTGATACTGTCTGCTGAGCTGTGTATCTAATTCTATTAGGTGTGATACTGTCTGCTGAGCTGTGTATCTAATCCTACTTTGTGTGATAGTTTTCTGCTGACTTGTGTATCTAATTCTATTAGGTGTGATACTGTCTTTCAAGCTATTGTGTTTATCTCTATAGAGTGTGATAGAGATAAGGAGCTCTCCTTTGTGTAAATACTGTACACTCAGCCACTGCTCAGATAAGAGAGGTGGGAGAGGTGCTCATATATTTCAGTCCCTGTATTTCCCTGTCTTGTGGATGAGGCCTGATTACCAGTTAAAGGGGTTACCAGCTCTGAACCCGGACATACCCTTATATTCACTCAGGCAGCCCGCCTGAATAGGGCATCGGAGCAACTCATGCTCCGATGCCCTCCCTTGCCCTGCGCTGGATCGCGTAGGGCAAGGGCTCTTTTATTTACATAACACACTGCCGGGCGGAAGCTTCCACCTGGCAGTGAGTTCGGTGACATCACCGTCTGTAATGGGCCGGCTTTAGCGCTGCCCTACCCGTTTTAATGGCTAGGGCAGCGCTAAAGCCCGCCCATCAGTGCCAGTGACGTCACCGGGCTCACTGCCAGGCGGAAGCCTCCGCCTGGCAGAGCCCGGTATTTCACCAGAACCGGGCTAAATGCCTTTGCCATGCGCTAATTAGCGCAGGGCAAAGGAGGGCATCGGAGCATAGAATGCTCCGATGCCCTGTTCAGGCGGGCTGCCTGGGTGAATTTAAAGGTATGTCCGGGTTCAGCTCTGAACCCGGACAACCCCTTTAAGTAAGGCCTCTTTCAAATTAGCGACAGCACGGATCCGGCAGGTGAACTGTGCCGCCGGATCTGTGCTGCTGCAGGGACATGTGTGGGGCCGGAACCGCGCTCCGGTCCCACACATGTCACACAGACATATACACATACAAATACACATTCATACTTACATGCTCCCGGCAGGTCTCCACAGCGCAGGAGGAGCAGGACGGCGCGCACATAGGACGATTCCCCACATTGCCCTATGCTGGGCTCTGGGTGGAATCGTCCTATGTGCGCGCCGTCCTGGGGACAAAACTGAAGGGACATGATTGAATTATTGGTGACTAGTTCGGGGGCCCCATTACCCTGCATCAACCACACCCTTACCGGGCCTCACCCAGACAACCCCCCAAATAAACACACAAAACTCCAGGGCTCGGATTAAATCGGCCACAGCAGCCGTTTTTATTAACATATAATACATGAACATTAAATAAATAAATAACCAACAATTAACCCCTTGCCGAGGGAGGTCCTAGAAGCCCCAAAACTTAGTACCGGCGTAAAGAACCACCAAAAACCCGGCACTTCCATCTTGCCTCCAGCCGCAAAACACCAGCTCGGAGACACCAGATGATGGACGCCTCTCCAAGCCACTTACGCACCTTCCGGGAGTCCAGCCCCACCATTGGGGCCCTCCCATATTCCATTTCCATCCCATACCACCAGCTTCCAGGACCTCCCCCCGCCCGACTGCCGCGACAAGCACTACCCCCACAGATGACCACCTAACTGGCCACCAACCCCCGCACGATTGTACAGCCACGCCCATTAGCATACATCCAAATACAAAACATATATATTCTATATTTTCCATCTTTGTATCACAAAACCAACCCCGCAACAAACAGCAAAACAGGGAGGGAGGGAGGGAGATCACGCAGCCCTCTAATCAAAATGGCCCCGAGTCTCCTCCTCAGCCCCTCTTTTTAACCCGGCCTGGCCCCACCCCTGCCAGACCGCCCCCTCCACGCGCTGTTAACCCTTTCTTGCCCGCCCCCCCTGCACCAAAATTAATCATGGCGGCCTCCCCTTAGCTACGCCAGTCCGGCCTTCTCTTGATTGAATTATTGGTGACTAGTTCGGGGGCCCCATTACCCTGCATCAACCACACCCTTACCGGGCCTCACCCAGACAACCCCCCAAATAAACACACAAAACTCCAGGGCTCGGATTAAATCGGCCACAGCAGCCGTTTTTATTAACATATAATACATGAACATTAAATAAATAAATAACCAACAATTAACCCCTTGCCGAGGGAGGTCCTAGAAGCCCCAAAACTTAGTACCGGCGTAAAGAACCACCAAAAACCCGGCACTTCCATCTTGCCTCCAGCCGCAAAACACCAGCTCGGAGACACCAGATGATGGACGCCTCTCCAAGCCACTTACGCACCTTCCGGGAGTCCAGCCCCACCATTGGGGCCCTCCCATATTCCATTTCCATCCCATACCACCAGCTTCAAGGACCTCCCCCCGCCAACAACGCGCAGCTAGAACACCACTACCTTCGAGCTTGCGCGTTCCTCCACAACTGTAAAGCTCGCTCGATGCCGCCCTGAAGCCCCAGAGCCCACATGTCGATCCCGACAGCATTAAGATGGACACCGTCCGCCCTCCAAAAACCACCCGTACCCAACTCCAGGTCCATATGCCGGACCGCAAGAAAACCATTCCTGGCGACAAATCTACCAACCGCCCTATTCAGCTTAATCCGAGCCTTATTGATCCGCTCCACCGACCGCGCCTCACGCCACACCTTCCGAGGCACAATGTCAGACCACACAGTGATCATACCAGGGAATAACGCCCACAACCGTAACAAGTCGAACTTAATGTCCCTGATTAGTTCCCTAACCGGACGCACACCTAAATCATTCCCCCCGACATGCAATACCAAAATGTCCGGAGGGCGATCCAGCCGAGCAAAACGGTGAACCTCCCTCATCACACTGCCCCACAACATACCTCGGGAGCCAAGCCACCGCACTATCGCCTCCTCCCTCGCAAAACCTAGCTGCCGTCCATCAGGCCGCACATCTGCTCTCAAAGCCCCCCAGAAAACAAAGGAATGCCCAAGAATCCAGACCAGAGCCGCAGGTACCCCTGCAAAGGAACCAACAAGAAGAAAACAACAAGTAAGTACTAACCATTAACAAAGACTCACAGTCGACCCAACCGAACATAAGACCGAAATCTAACAGATTCCCACCTCCCAATACGCATTATCACCTCATCGCTCAAACCCAATCTCGCGGCCTCCGTGGCCGCCCCTATCCTAAACGAATGGCCGGTAAACTCCTTCGGGTCTAAACCCAAACCCCGAATGCAGCTCTTAAACACCGCAACGAACTGATAACGGGACAAAAAGGACCCATCCTCATGCCGAAGAAGAGGGCCCACATGCAAACCCGCACCCCCCCTATACTCACGCAAACAACTCACTGGGCACAAAGGGCAATCCGGGACTGCAAACAAACTCACACAACGCCCCCTCCCCAGGACGTCCGTCTTCGATCTCCGGATCCTGACCAGCAGCCTATCGCCACAGTCCTCCACGTCCTCCTCAGAAAGGCCCCCAGCACAGCCTCTACTCCGCGAAACCAGCTCTCCCAACCGAAACGCCCCAAAGAAGGCCAAGGAAAACGCCACCTTAAACAACCGAACCTCACTCGGCGACCGACACACTAGGCCAACCTGTTCCCCCAAACGCAACAATAACGCAAACGACACTGGTCTCCTACCGTCCTCCGACCGCCTACCCCTCCTGAAACCCTTCACAATCTGCCTCACCAAAAATACCTTTGTGACGTCCTCCAACCCCCTGACCCTCAAACCAAAGGCCAACCCTGCCAGAAAAGTATTGATCCGCGCAACCGACCAACCATCCTCCCACGCCTCACATAACAACAATAACAAAGGATAGACCCCATCCTCCGTACTCGCACCCAAATCCCTGCACCAGGCTACCCATCGACCCCACGCCCCAACATAAGAGCGCCAAGTGCCCTCACTCACCGACCCTCTCAACATGTCCACTACTGTACCTCCAAGAGCTCCCACAAGGACTCCGGGCACACCATGCCGTCCGCCGCCGCTTCTGGCGCCAACTGCCGGAACCGCTCCCACTGCGAACGAGAAAGCGAGTCCGCAATGCCATTAGACACTCCCGGAACATGCACCGCTACAATCCACACATTATGCCTCAGACAAACCAACACCAAATGCTGCAACAGTTTAACCACCGGCGGAGACGACGCAGTCAAACTATTGATAGCCTGCACCACCCCTAAATTGTCACAATGAAAACGCAATTTTTTATCCCTAAACTCCTCCCCCCATAAAACCACCGCCAACACAATGGGAAAGAGCTCCAACAACGCCAGGTTCCGAACCCAACCCCTTTCAACCCATGCCTCCGGCCAACGACCCGCACACCACTGCCCCTGGCAATAAACCCCAAACCCGACCCCACCGGCCGCATCGGTGAACAAGTCAAAATCAAAATCATCCCTGACCTCTCCCATCATCAACGCCCTACCATTAAAATCCCTCAAAAAATTCCCCCACACAGCCAAATCACCTTTCAGCTCACGCCCCAACCGGATGAAATGGTGAGGGGACACAACCCCCGCCGTCGCCGCCGCCAAACGTCTGCAGAAAATACGCCCCATCGGGATGATCCTGCAGGCAAAGTTCAATTTACCCAACAAGGACTGTAAATCCCGCAGACGGATCTTAGGCGACGCCAACGCCCTGGCCACCACCTCCCTCAAATCCCCCACCTTGTCCTCAGGAAGCCTACACTCCATCCTAACAGTGTCGATCAGGATCCCCAAAAAACTCAACTCCGTTGTCGGGCCTTCTGTTTTCTCCGCCGCCAACGGGACCCCAAAGCGCCTGAACAGAGACTGAACCGTCGCCAACAACAATGAACAAACTCCTGAACCACCCGGACCCAAACACAGGAAATCATCCAAATAATGGATGATCGATGAACACCCCGCAACATCCCGCACAACCCACTCCAAAAACGTACTAAAAGTCTCAAAAAACGCACAAGACACCGAACATCCCATCGGTAGACACCTATCCACAAAATAACCCCCGTCCCAAAAACACCCCAACAAATGCAAACTGTCCGGATGAACCGGCAGAAGCCTGAACGCCGCTTCGATATCAGTTTTTGCCAGCAACGTACCCGGGCCCAATTTCTTAACCCATTCCACAGCCGCATCAAATGATGTATAGACCACCGAACAAAGCTCAGGATCAATGCCATCATTGACCGACGCCCCCTTTGGAAAGGATAAGTGATGAATGAGCCGAAATTTATTCGGCTCCTTCTTCGGAACCACCCCAAGTGGCGACACCCGTAAATTGGGCAAAGGAGCCTCCGCATAGGGACCAGCCATTCTACCCAAAGCAACCTCCTTCGCCAATTTTTCCGAAACCACCTCAGGGTGTTCCCTCGCGGAACGTAAATTCTTCCTAACCTCCACAACCGGCAACGGCGCCGACGGAATGCGAAACCCCTCCGTGAAACCCTGGCGCAACAACTGAGCTGCCTCCTGATTTGGATACCTATTTAGAAAGGCCTCCATCTTTTCCACCACTACCGGCGTCCGCCCCTTTTGCAGCTGAATCTCCCCCACCTTTCTGCTTTCCTTTAAAACACCTGTTCGCCCCATGACCACCCCCGCAGGCTGAACACTCATGCTTAAATTTGCACTTGCTGCCGAAACGGCAGTTCCCCTCATTAAAGAGGAAGCACAGCCCCTTGGCTGATGCCGCTGCAAACCCGCCCTGGCCGGACCCGCCGGCCTCCCCCCGAAAGGACTGCCCCCCTGCCTGCCCCCCTCTGACCGGCGCCATCACCCTCATCCACAGCCCAATATCCTTATGGTCCCACCGAATACTGGGACGCACCGCCTTCCTCTGCCGAAAATTGCTCATCATAACGGAGCCAACCCATACCCCCGTACACTCTATACGCTTCACCAATAGCGTCCATATAACAGAACAGAGCCGAACAATTTTCAGGCGCTTTTTCCCCTAGCACACTCGCCAAGATGGCAAATGCCTGCAACCAGTTAGAGAAGGTCCGTGGTATCAAACGATACCTGCGCTTCTCCTCCTCCTCCTTCTTGCCCTCCTCCTTTTTTCCCCTATCTAAGTTAAAACGCTCCAAAGGGAGAAGGGAAAAAATTTCCACATACTCCCCCTTCCAGATCTTCTCCCGTACGTCTTGTTTCAAGTGCGCCCCCAAGGGGCCCTCAAAACAGACATACACCTCGCCCCGCGCCGCATCATCCACCTTGGGCCTATCCTCTTCGCCCCCCGCCTGCGTCTGCACCGAAACCGACCCGCCGCCAACCCCCCCCGGACCGGCAGAACCCACACCCCACACCTGCAACGGAGCTGCGCCTAACGCCCGCGACCCCGCACTAGCACCCGCCAACGCACACAACAACTGACCCAAACCCTTAATCAACTCAGCACCCCCACCACCACCGCCGCCCCCCCCCGGGCAATTAAGTAAAGATACTAGGGACCCCAGTGACGCCTCACCTGGCTGCCAGGGGTGCTGTGAGCCCCGCAGCGGAAGATCCTGCCTCCAGATGATCCCGGACGGACGCCTCCAGTTCCCGTTGTCTGGCCGCCACCTGACCGCTCTGCATCCCAGCCTCCATGCTGCTGGATGCGCTGGACGCCGACCGGACCGCCATCTCCCCACACCCGGCTGCCACGTGACTGCTCCCGCTCTGCATCCCAGCCTCCCTGCTGCTGGATGCGCTGGACGCCGACCGTGCCTCTTCCTCAGCCTCCTCCCGCTCAGGGCCAGCCGACAGCTGCCCGCCGCTCAGCTCCTGCACCACTCTCCCACGCCGCGCAGGCCTCCCTGACGGTCCTGCCAGGGCCAGGCCTGCAGTTCCTGCTCCCGCTCCCTCGGTGTCCGCTCCAGAGGACGGGGGCGGGGCCACACCGTCCTGTTCCGAGTCCCGCCGCCACGTTGGATTCCTCCCACCCCGGGAGGATCTGCCCCGCACAGCTCCGCGGTCCCCCCGGGATGAAGGGTCCCCGGAGGGGCTCCTCAAACGGCGCCGGACCCTAGGGGTCGCATCAGGGCTAAGGCGCGCCGGCGGCCGTACCCGCCGCGGCCGTCTGCCAGTCGGCGGCGGGGGAGCGATCCCCGCCGCCTCCCCCTGCAACAAGCCAGAGACTTGCTCCCGGAGCCACTCAGGACCCCGGGATTCAGCCGCCGCCCGCAACTGCCGCAGCACCTCCTCGATTGCCAGCATGGTGAGTCGCACAGGGAGGGACACGGATGCAGATCACGCAGCCCTCTAATCAAAATGGCCCCGAGTCTCCTCCTCAGCCCCTCTTTTTAACCCGGCCTGGCCCCACCCCTGCCAGACCGCCCCCTCCACGCGCTGTTAACCCTTTCTTGCCCGGCCCCCCTGCACCAAAATTAATCATGGCGGCCTCCCCTTAGCTACGCCAGTCCGGCCTTCTCTTTATCCTGTACCCCAAGTGTCAGTGTCATTATCCTGTACCCCCGAGTGTCAGTGTCATTATCCTGTACCCCGAGTGTCAGTGTCATTATCCTGTACCCCAAGTGTCATTATCCTGTACCCCGAGTGTCAGTGTCATTATCCTGTACCCCAAGTGTCAGTGTCATTCTATCCTGTCCCAAGTGTCAGTGTCATTATCCTCGTAACCCCAAGTGTCAGTGTCATTATCCTGTACCCCAGTGTCAGTGTCATTATCCTGTAGCCGAGTGTCAGTGTCATTATCCTGTACCCCAAGTGTCATTCAATTATCCTGTACCCCAAGTGTCATGTATCCTGTACCCCGAGTCAGTCATTATCCTGTATCCCCGAGTGAGTGTCATTATCCTGTCAGTATCAGTGTGTACCCCATTATCTGTCCATTATCCTTTACCCCAAGTATCAGTGTCAGTTCATTATCCTGTGACCCCGAGTGTCAGTGTCTTATCCTGGTATTATCTCTGCTTCAAATTTGTGCATCATTTTGGATTACCAGCTGCCGGTTCGGGGGCTACCTGTGTCTCTCCCTGGAGGGTTCTATGTCTTTCTCAGAGTTGGGCCTGCGCTTGCACTTCTCTTTCTGGTGTCCGTTCACACCTGTTCACCTTGCTGTTTTCCCCTCCCTGTGATTTTTTTCTTCCGCACTGATAATTGGGGTACAGCATTATGACTATGGCTCCTGCTGGTCCTATGAGTTATGTCAGGGACAGGATCAGAATGGCCTCTGGGCCACAGAACCCGGCTCTCCACAGGGAGGATATCCATCAGAGGTGATGAATGGGACCTGACAGCTGAAGTATATTAGTCAACCGTTGTATCCGCCAGCCGAGCACTGTGCTAATACAGGGATATAAATGGGGGTATTCCGGGGGACGGCCGCAGGGTGATGGATATGGCCCGGCACATGACATATACTCTTATTACTATAAATATTAATATCTGCTGCACAGAAAATCATCGTACAACTGACAGGAGGATTTATTACATCCCAGACCCATAATTATTGTTACTAACGCCTCTGCACAACTGACATGACTCCGTCTCCGTTCTCACATGCATCATCCTCCTGACATACTCTGTGCTGCTGGGAGGGCCCTGATTACCATGTAATTCTCAGTCTCTAAACTGCCATAAGATCAGCTTAAAAACTTTGTGCTGCTGTGACCCTGCCAGTGTGTAACCTCCCCACGGGATCAGCACATACCATCCTGAAATGCTCTGCACTGATGTAGCCCTGCTAGTCTGTTATGTAACCTTGGTAATGTTGCTCCTGTTCTTTTGTCATGTGATTATACATGTAAAAAAACATAAAATATTACAGATTTTACAGTGATCGCTGGAACACCCACAGTAGACTAATGCTTTTCTGCAGTTCACTTGTCAGCTTTGATGTGTAGACTGAGTCATCTCACTAACATAAGAAGACAAGGTAAGCAGAGTCAACCGATTATCATTGGAAGGTAGGGTCAGCAGAGTCATCTCAGTATCATAACAGGACAGGTCACCTTAATATCATTAGAGGACAGAGTCCACAGAGTCATCATTGTATCATTAGAAGGTAGGGTCAGCAGAGTCATCTCAGTATCATAACAGGACTAGTCACCTTAATATCATTAGAGGACAGAGTCCACAGAGTCATCTCAGTATCATTAGATGGTAGGGTAAGCAGAGTCATCTCAGTATCATTAGATGGTAGGGTAAGCAGAGTCATCTCAGTGTCATTAGTAGATAGGGTCTGCAGAGTTATCTCAGTATCATAGGAGGACAGGGTCAGCAGAGTTATCTCAGTGCTTTTAGGAGGTAAGGTCAGCAGAGTCATCTCAGTGTCATTAGATGGTAGTGTAAGCAGTGTCATTAGTAGATAGGGTCTGCAGAGTTATCTCAGTATCATAGGAGGACAGGGTCAGCAAATGCACCTCAATATTGTTAGAAGACTGTCATTAGAGTCAACTAATTATCATTATGGTATAGGATCAGCATTAGAGGTTGAGGTCAACAAAGACATCTCATTATTAGAGGGAGGTTTAAACAGAGTCATCTCATCATTAGTAAATGGGATTAGAAGACAAGTTCAGCAGAGTCGTCTCATCAATAGAGGGTGAGATCAGCAGTCATCTCATTGTCATTAAAAAACAGGTCAGCAGAGTCATCTCAGTATCATTAGAGGACAGGGTCAGCAAGGTTATCTCATCGTTAGAAGGTGGAATCAGCAGAGTCATCTCAATATAATTACAGGACAGGATCAGAAGAGTCATATTATCAATTAGAGGGTGGGTCTCAGACGGTATCCGCGTTTTGTGGATCGCAAAATGGCTACGGCTTTGTGCATGAGCCCTCAGAATTAAGGGATAGTAAGTTATCCTTGAGATTTCGTGACAGATGACAGCTGTATCACACTGCTGGAGGCCTAGATTAGATGAAGTACATTATTATACACAAGGAGGTCTCAGTATGCAGCTCTCCTGCATCCGGTTTCGGGGGAAAGGGGGCTGTACCCCTTACCCCCCACTTCCTGATGACTGTCTTGGTCAATGGACATTTCTCTGCCGGCTAGCTCCCATTTCTTGCACCTTATAAAACACAGACACACTCTGCCTCCAAAGGGTCAGAGAAATTGAAGCAACACATGACGGCCCAGACTATACAGGGCTTTGTTTGTAGTCTGTAACCATGGAGACGTGGGTTTCCACAGGAGCTGTATACACAAAACAGTTGGAGATTTTGCTTCAAATTTTATTTGACATGCATTAATGCAATAAAAATAGTTACAAAAGTTTGCATATAACCTAAAGTTCATTGTTTTGAAAAACAATTTCCTTCTCCTACATTTTTATTATACCACACCGCATTGTTCGTAGAGCGCAGAGAACATGTCAAGTGCATCCGGCATCTTGTTTCTTTCAGAAATCTCTTTTGTAGTTTTCGGGGTATTTACACGTCTCGTACGGCGCAGAACAAAAGCCCCTTTTGCTCCATATAAACAGAACGGGGCGGCCATATCCAGATATCAGGTACTTAATGTGGATTTCAACAAATGTGAGGTCTGGCAGGCTGACAAAATCACGGAGCTGTCACTTACTCCGGGCAGAGTGGAGAGCGCTCCAAGTGACTGAGCTGTAATGAAAGCGGCGAGGGATGTCTACATGTCATCATCAATCACTGCTCCTGCCCAGGTAAAGTGCCTTTTAATCAAATCACACTGCATTAAATAAGGGTTTTGCAGGAGGACGCTGTGTCGCTGCGGAGGGGGAGCGATAACTAGATGGCACAGAGAGCACAGACGCTGTCATTAAAGGGGAGCTCCAGCCTTAAGCTGCGTGATTACGCTACAGAATAGAGTCATTTTCTCATACAATATAATCATCTGTGGTTCCATGAAAGTGTTTGGGTCCATTCTGATAAATGTATGATCACTGGGAACCCAACCCCAAGACCCCCATCTGTAGGTTCCCGATTCCCTTGTAATGCGAATGCATAATAACCGCCCCATTCATTGTCTATGGGAATGCTGAGTACAGCGTTAGGCTATTTCAGGCAGGCCCATATGCCACTTGAACACAATGGACTTATGATTCCTTCTGCCGGCTTTACTGTGTAGACTGAGACATAGTTCTCTCCTCATCATTAGGAGATAGGGTCAGCTGAGTCATCTCATTATCATTATAGGACAGGTTCAGCAGAGTCATCTTCATATCATTAGAGGAACGGAAAATCAAAGTAATCTCATTATCATTAAAGGACGGGGTTGGCAGAGTCATCTCATAATTATTACAGTGTGGGGTCAGCGGAGTCATCTCAATATCATTAGAGGACCGGAAAATCGAAGGAATCTCATTATCATTAAAAGACAGGGTAAGCAGAGTCAACTCCTTATCATTACCGAGTGGGGTCAGCAAAGTCATCTCAATATTATTAGAGGATTAGGTCAGCAGATTCATCTTATTATCATTAGCCGGTAGGGGTAGCAGAGTCAACTCATTACAATTAGAAGGTGTGGTCAGCAGAATCATCTTATTATCATTAGAGGTGGGAGTCTACAGAGTCGTCTCATTATCATTAGAGGTTGTCAGCAGAGTCATCTCATTGTCATTAGAAGGTAGGGTTAACAGAGTCATCTCATTATGATTAGAGGGTGGGGTCAGGAGATTCATCTCATTGTCATTAGAAGGTAGGGTTAACAGAGTCATCTCATTATGATTAGAGGGTATGGTCAGGAGATTCATCTCATTGTCATTAGAAAATGAGAGTCAGCAGAGTCATCTCATTATCATTAGAGGTTAAGGTCAGCAGTCATCTCAATATCATTTGCTGGAAGGGTCAGCAGAATCAGCTCATTATGATTAGAAGGTAGGGTAAACAGAATCATCTCAGTATCATTAGAAGGTGTGGTCAGCAGAGTGATCTCATTATAATTACAGTGTGGGGTCAGCAGAGTCATCTCAATATCATTAGAAAGTAAAGTCAGCAGTCATCTCATTATAATTAGAATGCGGGGTCAGCACAATCATCTTATTATCATTAGAAAGTAGGGTAAGGGTCAGCAGAGTCATCTCAGTGTCATTAGAAGGTACGTTCAGCAGAGTCATCTCATTATCATTTGAAGGTGAGGTCAGCAGAGTCATCTCATCATTAAAGGGTGGGGTCAGCAGAGTCATCTCATCATTAAAAGGTGGGGTCAGCAGATTCATCTCATCAGTAGAGGGTTAGGTCAGCAGAGTCATCTCAATATCATTAGTTGTGTTTTTTCTGCTGTGAAAAATGTATAATTGCTGGGGGTCAAACCCATGGGATCCCCACAATCACTAGAACAGGCGTTCTTGTGTGAATGGAGCTGTGCTGCTGAGTACAGTGCTCGAGTATGTCAGTAAGTCCCATAGAAGTGAAGTGAATGGTGGTCACACATGCTCACTGTTCACATTACAGACTTGGGAACCCCCGTTTTCATGATCCCAGCAGGTGGACCCCCGGTGCTCATACATTTATCACCTATCACCTAAATCACGATCTGCAATGCTTCACCCCTGGCACCGTCAGGAGAATACGGGACCCGTGCTCAAGCGCCGTCTGTTCCAAGCCCGCTAACGGTGACACCTCCAAAGGCTGACGCCATCCATCAAGGGCAAAAGCGATGCACTGTACAGGGTTACCAATGGGATTCAGGGCACTTGCCAGGCTTGAGCCCGCCCTTGGGGCACTTACATGTAATTTGCATGACAGATTAAACTTCTTTATGAAGGTTTCGACGAGACGTTCACCTGCAGACTCCCTTTAAAAAGTGACAACCACATTTGTGAGCCAGAATTGAGCGCAGAATAGTTGTCACTCCCCTTCCCGCGCTCCTCTTATTAGCTCTTGCGAAGCATATTGCTCACCAGAGGGCGACAGTGAGCGCCAGAGATCTCTCCTCCCACAGAAATAGACTGAGTGCTCCACCCTGAGGCATGATGGGAGAATTTAAAGGCATTTGGCCAAAAAACGGAAAGTATTTCCATGTAATTTGCATAACAATTACCGCACCATTAATGTTAATATCAAAAGTGATTGAAACAGCACTAAAATAAGAGAGTGAATCCCTGTCCATATATTATCACGTAGGAAGCAGCGGACTTTCTCGTTCTTTGTCATTTTTTATGGAGTTTTAGCAGATTAATGTTCAAAATGATCTCTTAAAGTGACAGTAACTCACCATTTACAATGGCTCATAAAACACGGACAAGGATCGTGGTGATAATTCCTGCCCCGATTACTTCATCTGCTCGGATCACCGTCTGTCACAGCCGCTAATGAAAAAGTTTTTTTTTTTTTTCCAAAGACGCCTGAAATAATTCCATTAATTTAAGTTACAGCGAGTTCTGCCAGCGCAATACTCGGGGGTTATTAGAGGTGCACATTAACCAGAGTGCGCAATTTAGTCAACGGATCCAACCACGCGGCCTCGCCTGTGAATTAAGGCAGCAATTGAAAACTGACCTTTTCCTGGCTGAAGTATCAAAGAGCTTCGTGTAATAACTGGAGAGGCCTGAGTGGGTCTGATAAGAAATGGGTCTGATATGAGGTAGCGGGTTATCACGCCTTCCCCTCCCCCAGTCCAGTGACTCCTAGGTATAGAGCATAACCAGTGGCGCTGCGGAGCGGAGTGTAATCTGCAGATCTGCGGCGGATACATCATGTCCCCCATCTGATAAAGGAATACATTGTAACTAAAAAGAATCAATCATTCCAGAAGTTACTTCATGCTTAAAGAGAAGCTACGCATTTCAGATGCTCCTTAGAATATACAGTATAAACTCACCAGACACCAGGGATATAACTATTAACCCACTAGACACCAGGGATACAACTATTAACCCATTAGAGACCAGGGATACAACTATTAACCCATTAGAGACCAGGGATACAACTATTAACCCACTAGAGACCAGGGATACAACTATTAACCCACTAGAGACCAGGGATACAACTATTAACCCACCAGACACCAGGGATATAACTATTAACCCACTAGACACCAGGGATACAACTATTAACCCACTAGAGACCAGGGATACAACTATTAACCCACTAGAGACCAGGGATACAACTATTAACCCACCACACCAGGGATATAACTATTAACCCACTAGATACCAGGGATATAACTATTAACCCACTAGATACCAGGGATACAACTATTAACCCACTAGAGACCAGGGATACAACTATTAACCCACCAGACACCCAGGGATATGACTATTAACCTATGAGAAACTATTAACCCACAAAGCACCTGGGATATAATGATTAACCTACAAGACACCAGAGATATGACATTAACCTACTATACACCAGGGATAAAACTATTAACCCACTAGACACCAGGGATACAACTATTTAACCCACTAGACACCAGGGATACAACTATTAACCCACTAGAGACCAGGGATATAATTATTAACCCACTAGAGACCAGGGATACAACCATTAACCCACTAGAGACCAGGGCTATAACTATTAACCCACTAGACACCAGGGATATAACTATTAACCTCTAGACACCAGGGATTCAACTATTAACCCACAAAGCTCCAGGGGATACAACTATTAACCCACCAGACAACAGGGATATAACTATTACCTACTAGACACCAGGGATATGACAATTAATCCACCAGACAACAGGAATATAACTATTAACCCACAAAGCACCAGGGATAAAACTATTAGCCCTCAAACCACCAGGGATACAACTATTAACCAACCAGACACCAGGGATATGACTATTAACCTATGAGAAACTATTAACCCACAAAGCACCAGGGATATAATGATTAACCTACTAGACACCAGAGATATGACCATTAACCTATTAGACACCAGGGATATAGCTATTAACTCACAAAAGCACCATGGATATAAATATTTACCCACTAGACATCAGGGATATGACTATTAGGCCCCTTTCACACGAGCGGGAGACTCGGACGTCTCCCACAACTTGTGCCGTGTACTGACCTCCCGGCACTGAACGGGGAATACATAGAATTATACTGATTTATGATGCTATGTAACCCTTACAGTTCTGGAATGTGTTGGATAATGCTGACAGTGTTATCCAACACATTCCAGAACTGTAAGGGTTTACAGAGCATCATAAATCAGTATAATGCTATGTGCGGGAGGTCAGTACATGGCACACAATGCGGGAGACGTCCGAGTCTCCCACTCGTGTGAAAGGGGTCTTACCCACAAACCACTAGGGATACAACTATTAACCCACCAGACACCAATATTAACCACTAGACACCAAGAATATAACTATTAATCCACTTTGACACAGACAAAAATAATCCACTACAATAATCACTAACATCAAGACACCAGAAATTTAATATATTAACCATATGACTATTAATGGACACCAAACATATATTAATCCACTAGACATCAGCTATTAACCATCCTCACCTCCTAGGCCCCTATAAAGTATATAAACATGCCCATAGCACATGTGTAACAACAGTAATGTTACCTTTGGCGCATTCCTCTGTTTAGTTTTAGAAGTCCCAAAAACGGAGTTTGAAATATATGCAAATGAATCGCCACAAGTGCCAGGCGGAGGCGGCGTTTAGTGCCTTGCGAGTCGGGCTCCAGTCCTTTTTTACATAAAATCTCCGCCCCGCTACTGCCTCCGCCGCCCCTGCACCTCATTCGGGTCCTCCTTCTTAGCCGGCAAGATCCCGCCGCCTGCGCAGTCTGTCGCCGGGACAGGTTTACTTACCCCAGGGAAAAGCGGCTCGGCGTTCCTCTTCCTCTTCTGCGCTTGTCTGGTCCGCCCCTTGGGTTCGGGATTTCGCGCCGTTGGACCGGCATGCCCCGTCCCGGCTACAGACTGCGCAGGCGCCGGGATCTTGCCGGCTAAGAAGGAGGACGCCGAATGAGGTGCAGGGCAGGCGGAGGCAGTAGCGGGGCGGAGATTTTATGTAAAAAAAGGACTGGAGCCCGGACTCCAAGGCACTAAACGCCGTCTCCGGGCACTTGCGGCGATTCATTTGCATATATTTCAAACTCCGTTTTTTGGGACTTCTAAAACACAGAGGAATGCGCCAAAGGTAACATTACTGTTGTTACAACATGTGCTATGGGCATGTTTATGTACTTTATAGGGGCCTAGGAGGTGACAGACTCCCTTTAAGCTACTAGACACCAGGGATATTCATATTAACCCCACATATCTACAAAATGTAAGAAGTGCTTGTTCTGTACAATGGTCACAATAGGGGAGTAGATATAAAGCTGCCGCCACCTGCCGATATCTGTAGCGCTCTGAGGGCATGGGGCATGGTGGGTAGTGTTGGATGAGAGGATTGGAGTAAAAGTGTTAAATTAGGGGATGTGAGAGACCATCCTAAGGAGATGTTTCTAAGCTACACTTCGTAATTAGGGAGTTGGGAATTGATTGTCTGGGGAAGTGCATTCCAGAGAACTGGTGCAGCATGAGAGGGAGGTTCAGATCATGGAGGTTATTCAATGTCAGAATGTAGAGGGTAGTGGAGATAAGGGAGGAGATATAGGGGGTGAAGCATGAGCTTTATGGGTGGGAGTCAGAAGTATAACCTCAATCCTGTACTGTATGGGTGACCAGTGACGGGCACAGGGCAGAAGCACTGGACGGAGGTTTGGCAGATAGATGAGCCTGGCTGCTACACTCATGGCAGATTGGAAAGGTGAGAGTTTAGTGACGGAAGACGATTAGCAATAGGTTACAGTAATCAAGGAGAGAAAGGATCAGGGCAACAATCAGAGACACCAGGGATATAGCTACTAATGAAGGAGACACCAGAAATGATATTATTATTAATATTATCAGTCCAATAGAGACTGTGGATTGAATGTTAATCCACTAGATGACAGGTGTACAATTACCCTACTGTACACCAGATATATCATTAACACACAAGACACCATGGATATAACTATTAATCCACTAGACGTTCACTATATTATTCATAACCCACTAAACATTAGTGACATTATTATTATCAGCTGACTAGACACTTAAAATATAGTTATTAACACACCAGACGTCTGATATATTATACATTCACCAGGCACCGGGGATATTAGCATTAAGCTACTGGACATCAGGAATTGTATTTTTTCCATTAAACATTAGTGGCATAATAATTATTATCCACTGTGCACCAGGGATATTATTATCATCATCATCATCATCATTATTATCATAACAAGAATATTATTATAAATCCCTTAGAAATCAGAAATAAATTCACTAGATATGAGGAGTATAAGTATTATCTGTATTGTAAGGGTATTTTTAAGTGACTGTTTGGTTCTCCCCCTAATTCTGTTTAATACTCTGTGTAATAGTTTATAAGTTTCCCTTGTAATGAAGTGGGGTTAGACAAGTACCCATCCCCCATTGTGCTGATAAGACCACATTCCTGATGCATGCGTAATGCACACAGGTTAAAACTCTGCTGCCCACCTTGTCTCAGGAGACTCCGCCAGGACTCCATTCTAGGTAGGATGTGAGTATGACTTACCCTATTCTCTCTTGTACACCCTGCTGGGTAGGTGTCGGTCTTGTGTTATACCGGGATAGACAGTCATGGGTTACAGCATGATCGACGGAGTCTCCACCCCATTTAGGATAGTGAAGTTTATTTACTTTTTATTATTCTGTATGTAATTTATTTGTTTTATCACATATATTTAATCACTTACTAAACATATTTATTCACTTAGCCTGCGTAAGCTTATTCATTCATCTTTTGAATTCACTTTACGTTACATTATCACTTACTATGCACTACAGGTGTTACTAATCTTTTATATAACAATATTACTATAAATCTGCTAGACACAAGGAATATCAATAGTCCTTTAGTAGTAATAATAATAATTATTGTTATTATTACTATTAGTACTACTACTAGAAACCAGAGAGATAACTATTTAGCTACTAGGCACCAGGGATATTATTATTATTATTATTATTATTATTATTATTATTATTATTATTTATTATTTTTAATTTTTTATTATTATTATTATTTATTATTATCCTACCAAGAATATTATTATAAATCCCTTAGAAATCAGAAATTAATTTGCTAGATATCAGGAATATTATTATTTATCACTTACTATGCACCACAGGGTTATTAATCTTTTATATAACAATATTACTATAAAACTGCTAGACACAAGGAATATCATATAATATAATAATAATTTATATTATTATTATTATTATTATTTATTATTATTATTACTAGACACCAGGGAAATAATTATTGATCTATTAGATACCAACAGATGCTCTGGACAGAAGGGATATACATACGATCCTTTAGACGCCAGACATATCATAATTGATCCACTACACAACAGCGAAGGATCCACTAGGCAGCAGGGAAATAATTATTGATCTATTAGATACCAATAGATCCTTTAGGCAGACGGGATATACATACAATCTTTTAGACACCAGGGGTATAATTATTGATCCACTACACACCAGCGAAGGATCCACTAGGCAGCAGGGATATAACTAATGATAGACACCAGGGATATAATTATTGACCATCAGACACCAGAGGAATCATTTTTGATCCACAATCCAC